>VXBB01020866.1:341806-462879 GCA_013399915.1 Illadopsis cleaveri
TTACTCCATGGTGTGACTCAATTTAAGTGTTTTAATCAATATAAAACTCTTTGGTTGGGTTGGGGAGTTTATATGTGACATAGCAGTGGTTAAAGATGAATGTTGTGGATTTTTGATTTTAACTAAGCCTTAAACAAAATCCCAAGAATCCTGTGAGTGACTTGGCAGTTCACAGCTTGAAGTCTGACTGTGTATTTGTTGCAGGGCTTTGCTCTGCTGAACTTTGTTGTAAAATACAGCCCTGACAGACAGCGGGCGCTCAGACCTCACCATGACTCCTCTACCTTCACCATCAACATCGCCCTCAACAAAGTAGGAGAGGACTTTCAGGTAAGTTCTTGACTTAAAAATGTTGTCCATTGAGTATGTAATATTATTTCTAAACTAAAGCTCAAACACATATATTTACAGACCCAGCTGAGAAGGAAAAGAAGCACATCACAAATCGAGGTCCATTATGCCATGTAGTTTTTGGCTAGTACTAGATTTGCTCAATTCCAGGTCCCAGAACTGTTGATGCAGTCAGGCTGAATTGATCAAACTGGTTTCAGGTGGTGGGAGAGAAAGGGTTTGAAGAAAAACTAGGACATGTTAGTCATTTCATTTTTAACATTTCTGAAGTACTTCATTTCTGTACAGTGAAAACCAACTTTCCAAAAGAGTTTAAATAGTGCTAAGTTGACTCAAGTGGCTTTTCTGTAGAATTTTTTTTAAATTTTTTTTAATATCTGCCACAGAATGAAAATGTTTAATTCTTGTATCTGTTTAGGTTTTTTCTGAGCTAAATTATTTTCTAGTCTGATGTTGATTCAAATAAAACAATTCCCAGAGTGTGGAGTTGGGCAGGGCAGTGGCAATAATATCCAGCTTTTACTTACAGAGAAATTTAACCTGTTGTGTTTATAAGCCTGTATCATTTACTGTACTCAGCACCAATAAATGTGCTTGCCACATTTACTATTTTAGAAAGCACACCTTCAGTTTGAAATCAGCAGCCAGATGAATTAAAGATTTGTTTAAATGGTGTCCTGGATAGGGGTGCAGTCCAGGAGCAAGGCCTGTGAACACAATTTGCTTCTCTCTGGTAGAATCTATAGTGAAGTTATTGAAGATCTGTTTGTCAGATTTGTTTCTTGAATGAGTTGGTATCCAGTGAATGCTAAAGCAAGACAAGGGGAAATCTGATTGCAAATGGTTGTCTGTTAATTAGTGCTCTAAAGATGATGTCATGTAAACAACCTTACTTGAGGGATGGTAGAAGAAAAAAACCCAGCCTATTAACAATAGCAAATTATTTGAAGTAATGGATATATAAAAAGGACTTTATTAAAACACCAGATGAATGTTTGGGGTTTTATTGTGTTTGTGTTTTTACCACAGGGAGGTGGATGTAAATTCATTAGGTACAACTGCTCCATTGAGTCTCCCAGGAAAGGATGGAGCTTCATGCACCCAGGAAGACTTACACATTTACACGAAGGACTTCCCATCTTGAATGGCACAAGATACATTGCAGTATCATTTATTGATCCTTAATTTTATTTTTTTGTCCTCTTCAACAGCAGTGTTCTTTACATAAACACTTATTTATAGATCTCTTCTGGAAGATGGTGATAAAAGAAACTTTAAGTAACTACACAGCAGAGGTACTTTGGGCTGAAAGGAGGAAAACAGAAAATGTTCTAATAATGTTGAAGATTTCTTGATATCTGCTCTGAGCCTTGAGTCCCAAAGTAAACATGTCCTACTTGTTTTTCCATTCTGCTGCCCTAAAGAGTGGGTAAGGAGAGAAAATGGAAAAGCACAGTGAACCCGTTTCTTCATTGAAAAAACCCAAACCCCAAGCAATACTAAATACAAAATCATCGGAAAAATTTATTGTGGTTTTCATTCAGTAAAGTGACACAGCTCAAGTTTGGTGGTTTGTATATTTGGTACCAACCAATGAAAGAAAAATCACAGCATAAAATCAAAATCAAATGAATCTTGTTTACAGTTGTCTCTGGTAAGCAGTAATTCCATATGCTGGTTTATACTGAAGGGAAAATGTCTCTGTAGCCTGGTCTCTTAATTCATTGTCAATACTGAAATGTACACCCTTTAGAAGAAAAAAAATAATTAATTGCAGAGCTAGAACAAGGATTAAATCCTTTATCTAAGGAGAAAATGTTTTATCATTTGTTCTGAGAACTCATCCTGTTGAAAGCTTACTTTTCTTCAGAAAGTGGCCTTTTTTTAAAGTGAGTTATTTTTCTAAATGTGTAGTTGCAACCAATGGATACTGGAAATTTGATGCTTATTTTCAGAATGCTGGTAAATTTTAATAGGATGTTTTATAGGGACAGTTTTCTACTCTTAAAACTACTTGAATTTTGTATCAGGAAAAAGAAATGGTGGCAGTCTCTTTTAAAGCTAAGGGTCTTAACTTGACATTTATTTTAAAGAAATTGGTTTAAAATATTCCTACTGTATCTACTGTTTGTAATTTAAAGAAACTTGAAGCTAACTGTCTCGAAGTCTACCATGCCAAAGTGCACGAGATGTTGGAAAACCTTGTGAAAAATAAAGGGTAATTTTAAATTAATGGAGCAGCTGTTACTGACTGTATCAGGTAGTTTCTTTGCATTTGCGACTGTTCTTAAAGAAACTGATTTACTGACAAGTATTTTCTAATGAATCTGGAGATTTTGGGTTGTTTGCTACTGAAATTATTTCAGTGAGTGCCTGTGTACCAAGCCTTGCAGAATGACCCCAGCAGGAGTGATGGTTCCTGGGTTTGTTTTTATGTGGAGGCTATTTGATGATCCAAACAATACTTCACTTTTAAACTTTGTATCTTTAAAGAAGCTTTATATCACATTCTCTAAACAGAAACTTTATATGCAGCTGACAGGATTAGGAGAGACTTTCAAAGCTTTTTCTTTTACTGAAAATAACTGTATCTGCTTATTTCCCTGTTCTGCAGTTTTGAGGAATGAGTTGTAGCCATATTTAAAGTAATGCTGAAGCAAATACATTAAAGTGAGTTAACCTCAATAATGTATTAAAATGGGTTGGCTTCAAAAGGAATGCCTTTTGACAGGAAATTTTTTGCTCTCTTTTAATTTCTCTTTACACTGTCAACTTTTCTGCTTTTCAGGCTAATATTTGGGGGTTGCTGTTCCTCAGCTTTGTTTCCTGGTGTGGAACAGCTGTCTCAGTGTCTCTCTCTCTCTCTCTCCTGCCTGTGCTTAGACAAACCTTACAGATAAGAAAATCTTCAGGCCTTCAAAATGAAAGCAACCTTTGTTAGTCATCTTTTTCTGAGCATTTTTCTGTGGTTTCTTAGGCTAACTTTGAACAGAGTAATATTTTGTACCATGAGATCAGTTAACAGACACTTTGTTTTGAGGAGATTTCTTGGAAAAAAATCACAAAAATACAATCCTGTAACACGGGAGTTTCTGCAGAATTTTTTCTCCCCCACAACTTGTATCTTAATTATGTATTCTGTAATCCTCAGCTAAGTTTCTTTCTTTTTTTTTTTAATTGTATATTTTGCCTCAAGAAAACTCCAAGGGCTTTTACTACTAAATTTTTGTGTTTGCAACTCTTAGTTCACTCTGTCACTTAGTGACACGTAATTGTGTGCTTACTGTGCTGCACTTTTGTTGGCAGGGAAAAAGTGTTTGCCATGCTTGAGTTACTAATGTTCTCTCTTATTTCTTCTTTCAATAAAGTATTTGCAAAGGGTGGCAGATGCCTTTCAGGTGGACAGCAACAGGTATGGAAGTGTTCTCATTAACTTCTTGGGAACTCACACATGCCAAGAAAAGAAGTTCTCTTTGAACAGTTCACCTGAAGTATTTCTGAAGGCTTTGCCGTGCTGTTGGAATGTGAATACAAACTCACGTAGACTAAACAGAAGTGCCACTATTAGAAGATTCTTTCTGTATTTCATTACTTTGAAAACACTTAGACTCTTGTGTCTCTTCAGCAAAGTTTGTTTTGGGGCACAGAAGATACAGCAGCAACCTAAACTCCAGCAGTGTATGAGAAACCTCAGGAGTACAGGGGCATAAGGGTGCTCTGCAACAGATGAGGCATTTGTAAAGTATTTTGTTTGTTCTGCTTTCATCTAGCTTCACTTTTCCCTGTTAAGTGCTTGGAGAGACTGTGGTGTGGGTAAGAGAGCAGTATGTAGGCAATAGTTTTCTGAAGTCTCCTTTTGCTTAAAAATACTTGTATAACTTGGTTTTATTTCATATTTGTGAACTATTCCAGCTCTATTCCTAAGAAATGTTCAGTGCTTTTGGTCGTATTTTACACATTTAATCTTCCTTATCACTGTTCAACAAGTAATTCCAGTACCTATTTGTCAGTTCATTTTTTTGTTCCCAGAGGATTCTTGTTTCATGCTTACTGTCAGTGGGTAGGAGTAAGACTATTGCAAGCCCCAAAAGAATATAGATTTTTTTCAGTGAGGCAATAATAATGAAATCTATTTGATTGTGCCTGTTTCTTTATAATGACTTTTCCCCCACATCTGCTGTATTCATGGACTTAATGCTAATTCAATGCAGGCTTTCCACAGCAGCTTCTCTTTTGCAGCAGATAGAGATATTAAAGAGACAGAAAATCTAAAAAGAACCCTTGTACTTCTTTCCTCCTATGTGCGTGTAACCAGTTTTGCTTTTGTTTTTCTGCTTGAAAGAACTGGTTTCGATTTTTCTCTTCAGCTACTGCAGTAAGCTTTTTGAAGAACTTCAATTTTATTTGATTTATTTCTGATATGGTCTTCAGTGGATGCAGTTTTGGAATGAGTAAGTATTTTTTGAATCTTTGCCTCCCTGAATTCTGACTTCCTTGCATGGCAGAGTAAGCTGCTCTGCTATTTTTGGGAGTGGAAAGGAAGACAATACCTGTCTCAGCAGCCCCTATGACTTGAGGTGTCAAATAAATTACTTGACTATCACTTTTCTTTTCATTATGAGCTTTTTTTGATTCCACAGCAGACTGTGAATTGAAGGGCAGAGCTTTCATAAAATACATTTGACAAATTGATATTGGTAATTCTTAGAGATGAGATTTGCACTAGTAAAGTTAACTGTAGAGTTGTAAGAATAAGTAATTAATTTATGACTGCCAGGCTTTTGTTGTACCTAGATGGTGCAAGTGCCACTTCAATGGCTTCCTAACATGGTGTCCCAAATACTTTGTGTCTTAATGTCGGAAGTTACTTGGAATCTAATAAAGCAGATGGTCTTGCTCAACAGTGCTGGAGAACCTTTGTCCAAACCTAAAATACAAATGGAAAGAGAAGCTTTTATTTTTTTTTTCAGTGATATATTTGGCATTTTGTCACCTTTTTTTTTAATTTATTTTTTTTCCTCTTCTGTGTATAATTCTCTTCCTATTTGACATATGGGTCAAATCTGTACAAGTGAATCCCACTTACAGGATGGTGGCTGTCTTTTATTGTATTTCAGGGCTGGGGGGAGGGCAGAATGAGGAAGGGATGGAAAGAAGTTCAGAATTCGCCCCACATAATTGTGTCCTTCTGCAGCTGTTTGCACAGAGCTGTGTTCCTACAGCACCTCAATCCTAAACTAGCAGGAGGAGGTCTGAGAAACAGTTGATATCCTGGCATGATGCTAAGGCTGTTAAATGCAGGATCATCTTTTTCTCTTGGTAATTTATTATTTCTGAAAAGTGAGTTTTCTGGATTAAGCTTTACTTCACAAGAGCTGTTTTGGCTGTGTTAAAGCAATGCCCTTCAGGATTATTTTGCACAAGGATCAAATGTAAGATCGGCTCTCTGATAAAATCATATTAGTATTAAGTTATTTAATAGAGTATGGCAACAGTTCAAAAGGAGGATTTCAGTCAGCATGATTACAGCCTGTACTGGCATCAGTGCAGCTGCAGAAGTAGCAAAGCTCAGAGCCTGGCCGGCGAGGAGGGGCCTGGCCTGGGGTGATGCTGTGCTGCTTAGGCAGTGGAGAAAACTGCTTTCTTGAGAAAACCTGCTTGTGTTTTGGCTCCTGAATATTGATGCCTTTGCACTTGCCTGCTCCACTTCTGCTTTATGGTTGTTGAATGTCTGAGTGCCTGAGGTTGGCAAGAGAGATGTATAGTCATATAGTAACGGGCTTAGTCAGGAACTGGTCTTTTGGCCTCAAACCAGAGTTCTCCTATTTCCCAGAATTTTGCTTACTTGTGAAAGGAATTGGTCAACTACCAGTGACTCTGCACCATTTTGTTTCTGCAGTCTGTTGAGAGAGGGGAGCACAGAGAGGAGGCATGGAGCAGAATAAATTTACGCCACTTCCTTGCTACAATGTCTGTAGTGTAGACAGGGCATGAAAGCATTGCGTTTTCAGAGCCTGAGTTGGAATGGCAGTCAGTGTGAGCAGTAGTGTAAGCCCATTAGATGTTTTACCATGAGATAGTTTACCATATTTAATACTTTAAAACATCAGGACCTACCCTTCAGAGTTGGCTTTGCTAACACTTCAGGCTTTAAGCTTTCTCAGACATGGGTTACTGGTCTCTCTCAGGCATCCACTGTCAGTGTGTGAAGAAGAGGTTTGCAGCCTTGCTCTTTTCCACTTCTCCATGTCTCTAGCAACAGGACTAGCAGAATAACTGCTCAGATCTTTGTTCCTTAAAGCAAATTGCTGACTGATAGCAATTATCACTCTTCTGTAAGGGGAAGGAGTGTTCAGCTTGTGACGTTAATACTTGAACGATAAGTCTTTCTCCAACTCTTGTGATAGCAGTCAGGATGGAGGGATGGAACTGGGGAGGGTGCCAGAGAGAGAGCAAGCTGCATCCTGCTCTGGTCCCACAGTAAGCACACTGATTACAGAGAAATCTAGGCTTTACTGCTAGAGTTTGATCCAACTTAGTTACCCCCAGGATGTGTGTAAAGAGCTTAAGGAAAATGGCGTGTGCTTTGTAAGGATTAACTCCTCTGATGTTTTAGCTCCTAAATTCTATCTACGAGAGATAAAGATTTGGGGGGTTAACTTGCTTTTTCCTCAGAGACTTCTAACACAGACATGGTGCAATTAAGGCATTTCTAAAGGAAGGTACTCCAGCATGAAGTAAATAGACTGCATGAGAAGCTGGGGCAGAAAGTATTAAGTACAAGCTACTGGAAGCTAGTTTTATCTTTGGAAGTGCTGGGAGAATGTACATGGTGGGCAGGTACAGAGTGCAACAATGAACTTCTGGCACAGCCAAATTTAGAGACTCACCATCTCTGAATCACTTTTGGACACTGTGATTCACCCAGGGAGCATTTCAAGGTCATTGTTTAAAACACAGACCATATAAAGTGGGATAGGTCCTGGTATATAAAATAGTGATTTGCCATAGAATTTCTAGCTCCAGCTGTCAGAGACTTGTCGTTGCTGTGCCATCAGAAATTGTAAACTGGCGATTTTGACAGAGTTACTTGAAAATAGAGGAAATTGTCTGTTCTTATACTTCAATCACATGTGTTAATCTGCATGAGAGCATTTTGGCCACATGTGCTATGAACTTCTAGTTCTCTCCACCTCCTTGCCTGTGTTCCTATCACTCAGGCATACAGTGCACATCTCTCCATCCAAGCTGTGCCCCCTTCCCATCTCATGTGTTTGCCAGATGTCAGCTTTTCAGGGACAAAAAATAAACATGGGTGGCCGATGGCTTTTGCATGAATGGAGGCAGGAGCAAGGGAGACAGAGACAAGGGATCTTTATTCTCAAGTGTTCTTGAAGTGTAAATTTTTCAACTGCTTCATCGGAGCTCTACAGAGCTATGCCCTGTAAAAAAGCACAGATGAGGTTTCCTGATTTTGTTCTAGGGGTCTGTGCAGCCAGTGGGGTGAGGTGCACATAGAGGGCTCCAGGCAAGAGCAGTTTCTCAGATCCCACAGGTGAGCCCTTCACCCTGAGCTTGTGCCTGTTGGAGCAGGTGACCAGTGCTGTGTTTCACTGCTGTGCTCTGTCTTTGGGGAGGGCTTTTTAATCCTCATCTCATTATCCATCAGTGTATGTGTATGAACACAAACCCATGCCTTCTTTTTTTCTATAGCCAGGCTGTAGCTTGGCCTTGTTCTGTAAATAGGGTTTTTTCATTGTGCAGCTCATAATGAAAAAATTATCTCCTTCTGAAAATTAGGGGACAGAGTACACAGGCATGACTTCATTTTTCTCTAAATATTACTGACAAAAAGGGCATATGAGTATGAACTTCACATGAATTAATTGATCCCTGTTAGTTGTTCAAATAGCAAAAGTAGGAAAAATGAGATCATCTTTAGCTTGAACATAGTGGTGTGGGAGATGCTCTGTTTTCCATTGTTAGCTAGACATAATCTACCTGAAGTTACACAAACAAGGAAGGCTGAATGGACATCCCAGTATGTTTCCAAAATAGCTGTGCAGGTGTTCTTGAAATGTTTTTTGAGCAAATAAATGAATCTGTTCTTGGCAAGCTGTTCCCATTTTTATTTACTTTTAGTATCAAGGAAACAAAAATACATTAATGTAATGCTATAGCAGCATTCAAATGCTGGGAATCAGAAGCTCAAAAAAAAAAAAGAAAAGAATAGAGATTATATTGCAGAGGAGAGAAGAACTTTGCAGCCATTAAGACAACAAAAATATTCCCGATGTGGAGTATTTTATGACCAGAACCCTGAGATGGCACTTGAGGAATGTCATCAAAATACCACAGTCTGAAGACCTTTTTTTTTTTTCTTTTTTTTCCTTGGCCCAATTTTAACTCTTTAAAAAGAGCTTCTAGTTCCAGACTTTATTCCTGAAGGGTCTCTTTTTTTTGTGTATGACCAAAATGAGAGATTTCATTAAAACATTTGTATTCAGAAATAAAGCCACACTGCCAACCTAGTCAAGGTTCCTCAGCTGAGATGTCCCCACGTGCAATGCTCCAAGTAGCTCTAACACCTGCCTAATCTTGTGCTTGGCATTAAAATTTCATGGCAGGTTCTGCTAAGGTAGCAGGAAAAAGGTAGTAAAATATAGGGACAGGTGTATTTTTGGCAGATTTCATACAGTACTGACACTGATTGCATTTGTGAGTGCAGGTTGCTAATGTGAGGATTAATTTCAGCTAGAACAAGCTTTTGCACATGACTTCAACATGTCCTCTGCTTGTGGGGACATAAGAACTGGTCAGAAATTTGCAAAATACTTGGGCCTAAAGGGCTCATTTATCTGTTTCCTGCAAAGCAGGAGGTGTAATTTGACAGTGAGACCACAGAGGACAAGTGTTGAGAGAACATAGGTCCACAATTCTGGTGTCTTGGAGAGGCTTCACATTTAGGATAAATAAGACAATTGTTGAGTGAAAGGATGCTCATCTCAAAGGATGCTGAAATCTCACCTGGCTCTTACAGCTGGGAATTAAAGACACTCTTTCCTTGAGAATGGGAGCAAATGAACCTTTTCTGTCTTAGTAATTAAGAAATCCAACTAAAGCTCCTTGTTTTTTCCTGTGGATCTGTGGGAGCAGGACGGCAATTCCAGAGTAGCACCAGGGCTTGATGGATGTCCAAGCAGAGCACTGAGACAGAGCAAAGCCTCTGGAAGAGGGAAGGCTGATTACCACACTCTGTCTTTTCCATAGCACTGATCAGGGCTGGTTTCTTCTGCCCTTTTTATTTGCTTGGTTGTTTCTTGCTTTTAATTGGGAAATAAATGAAGCTAATGCAGTTCTGGAACAATTTAAATCACTAGAACTATAGAAATGAGAAGTGAACACTTCTTTCTTTCAGAGAAACAGTAAAAATACATAATAAGAGTGTTTAAATATAAAGAAACTCTGGTTGGCAAAGCGTAGAAGCTCTGCAGTAAGCAAATCTTATTCTTTTTTCTGGAAATGCCCTTACAGAGTTATTTGGTTTCTGCAGATAATGGAGTAAAATATGCACAAAGTAAAACTGCAGCTCCTTGCTAATGCAAAAGCAATTGGTCTCATAAGGCTGAATTTTTTATTTTTTTTGCTTCACAGAGAAACTTTAGAGAAGGATACTCATGTATTTATTGTAAGTAACTCAAATATAAATTCTGCTTCTGTATAGTTCTTTTATAAATATTCCCATCTGCTTTTGCCCTTTTGTTTTTGATGTGCTTATCTCCAAGCTGAAGATTTTATGTGCAGCATGCTGTATTGTAGTGCTGCTTCTTTACTTCAAAGGCAAGCCAAGGAAGCTGTTTTGGACTGAATATCTCCCACAGAAAATCTGCTCATGATAAAAACTTACAGCAAACTTTACTAGATTTTTATCTTTTCTCTTTTAAATGTCTAAGAAGTGATGAGTGTTTGTTGTTAATGATAAGACTGTTTTCCTTTCACTACTGAAGCTTGCAGATTTTTAAAAAATAACCCTACTAAAGAAAACTGATTTGGGATTCAGTTTCATATTTAAAAGGAAAGAAATAAGTCTGTGAGTTTGGTTTTTTGAGTTTGTTTTTGTTTGTTGGGGTTTTTTTCTTTAATAATAATGGAACCAAGTAGATGTATACCAAGCAAAGTTATAAATCTTAATCCCTAGGAAATGAATGTAGGAAAAGTGCAAGGCAGTGGAATTGAGTGAGCAAGTGACAACATTGCACATCATGGTCTATCCTCCATGCAAAAAGTAGCATTAAATGTCTTATTTCAGTCCACTTGCCAAGCTGTAATGGAGAGTGAAATATATTGATCATGTCAGAAGTTAACAGATCCTCTGTTGTCTTTCATTTTCTGTTCTAAGGGGCTGAATTCCCAGTAGGAATCTCTGCTGTCATTTCTCACATTTGGCCAGCTGAAACAATAAGAATTACTCAGCCGCTAATTGGAACCCCTACATTCTCTCTCCCCAACTTAAATTCACTCTTTATTTCCTTGCCAACAGCTGTTGGATACATTTAATTCATTACTTTTTGCCTTTATTGTGTGTGTTGCTTGGTGCAATGTCTCATGGTACAAGCAGAGCACTGCTAAGACTTGGCACTTCTCCATCCCATGTGCCAGCTCCTTTCTTGAATCCAGTATTTTCCTAAATGCCTGTGGTCCACTGGTAAAGCGATTACAGAGATGCCTGCAGTCCTTCCTCACTGTTTTATGAAACATTTCAGTGCTTCTCTTGGATTCCTGGAAGTTGGTTGTAGGTACAGAGCTTCTTTCTGTGTTCCCACCTGGCTCGAGTTCAGCATGTTGATGGCCTTGTGAATAAAGTGAACCTTGATAAAGAGAATATTCTTCCTTTTCATCTAGCTTTCCAGCTGCCTAAGTTTTGAATTATGAATGTTCTTCTGTGTAGTAGAGTGATGTGGGAAAGGAGAAAACAGTCCAACAACTCAGCCAATACCACTGGCAATAAAAATGCTACTTAAATATGAAGCATGGTTTCTTCATGGTATGCTTCTCCAGGCTCCAGTTGCTCTCTCTTCATCCCTCCTTCAGTTCAGAAATAAATACGTTCAAACCCAATGCCAAAATTCAACTTTTCCTTTCCTTTTTAGACTAGCAGTAAGTTCAGGGCTGTCTGAAGTCTTGCATAGATAGTGCACTAACAGCTTTGCACAGTGTCAATTTTGTACTTATTTGTCATTCAGGAAATTATTTGAAGGTGTGTTAAAACTCTTTGAAATGAACTGCTGCCCTCTGAAGCTGGAGTGCATTATGTTTTGGTTAAATGATAACACATGAAGCTCAAAGAAGGCCCTATGAATATGCAGTGGTGCTTTTTGTGCTCATTTTCATGACAACTTGGGGCAGAAGGCTGCTAGAATTCTCATATTCACTAAACTTAAACCAAGAATAATAACAGCATGAAAAAATGCTTATAATTTAGGAGTGAGTTTTGGATAGTGCTACAATAGCCTCCTGTCTCCTAAGCTTCTGGTCATTTATTCTACTATCTTGAGTATGTATTGCATAAATATGCCACAAGAACATTGTTTCATTTATTTGGTGGTTTCTTAATGGTGGCTGCTCACAAGAATAATCTTTAAAACTAAATAACCGTAATTCCCAAACAATTAAAATGTATGAGCAATGAAACAGTGAGATCTGTTTTGGGACCATGCCTGTAAAATGCTGAATTTCTGCACATTTGACTTGAGCTTCTTGAAAGTGACCTTTCTTAATTTCAATTCATGATATGTGTGTTCCATAAACACTCTTCTGTAATTTGCTGGGGAGGTCAAAGTATTTAACCTAGTTAATAAAAATATGAGCAAACATAGACAGTGGAAGGAAAAAAAAGCTTTGTCTTATCTATGTACTTTTTCTCTGGTGAGTAGAAGTTGTAGGTAAAGTAGTGCCTTTGTCCTCTGTCTGGCATCCTGAGGCCAAAACTGAATTGTGCAGATGCTTCTAAAAACCAGGAGGGGGTCTGGATAATAGAAATGAGGACAGAAATAAAAGCTGCAAAAATACTTCAACTTCATACTTAAGGTACAGTTATTGGAGTTAAGCAATATGGTCATATTTGTACAGTGTGCATTTATCCACATGCACCTAAAAGTGTCATGCATGTCTTGCATACCCACATTTTTAGGTGGAAGTTGCAATTTACAACCTGGGAGAGGATAAAATAGTGTCTGGTAATCGAGCAGCGCTCACACAGCCTTTCATCTAAGTGCGTCAAAGTATTTGATGGGAAAATTGTGGCTCAGAAGGACTGATTTGTTCATTCCATTTGGCAGCAGATCTGGGAAGAGGCTGCAGTGTCTCAGTTTCTAGTCTTGGCCATGGCCCCTGGCTGAGTTGCCAGGCGAGTGTCCGCGATTGCAGCGAGCGCTTCCTAGCAGCCCGGCTGGGGCTGGAGATGGGGTGGGAGGGAGCTCTGAGCAGGGATGGCTCCAAGCACCAGACACAGCCCTCTGCCAGCTCCATCTGCAGAGCAAGGAGGGAAAGACAAAGCTTCTCTTCCCTGGTCCTACTCTGTTACTTTCCAAAAATGTCTTCTGGTGTGAGCCCAAACTGGGCTGGGCTGTGGGAGCCAAGAGCGACACCGACCAACACGATGCTGTGGGAGCATCACTTCCCTTCCCTCCCTGCTCTGGGCTCAGGCTCTCCTGTGCCTGACCTTCTAATGAAATGCTACCTCTGGCTCTTGTAAATTTGAATGTTAATATATGGAGGTTGTGTTAATACATGATGGGGCTAATTATTTGGTTAATGTTTTCCTAGGTGGTGGTTGAGTGTGCCATTCCCATATGGTGTGTGGTGGTGAGTATGAAGTCACCTGGAGAGGTGTGACTCCTTTCCCAAGGCTTTCTGCTAATTATTTGGATAAGAGAAAATAACTGTTATCTCCCAGAAGTAAAATATCATCATGTTTCTTTGAAACTATTGACTGTTCCAAATATTGAAACCCTATTTTTTTTTTAATATCTTCATTTCCTTACCAAAACATTCAAGTATTTCAAGTGACCACTGACCTATATGTTTAGTTCTACATTTTCAAAGCCAGGTCAGAAAAATAATATAGAACTTAGTTATATTAAAAAAAAAAAAAAATTCAGACCCATATCCTGACATTTCTTAACAAGAGGCAGGTGAATAAAGCAATTTTCATCAGCTCTTATTTGATGGATTTGTCTAGTCAGTCAAGTCAGAAAAATTTAAATAGAAACCTTGTATCCTTGAGTGAGTGCATTAACTAATTATGTCGTTTATAGGTTTCAGAGAAAAATACAAAAAAGGAAAAACTATGTACATTTTTACACCTTAAACCTGTGAAATGCTTGGGCTATTATGCTTTATAAACATTCATTGTTAATTTATTTTCTTTACCTAGTCTTGAGGTAAAGATCTTGAGCTGCTGACTAATAGAATGTGAAATCTTTGTGTTACCTCATAAATTCTCTGTTGGCAAAGTTCAATTTTTTCAGTGTAACTTTATTGTCAAAGAAGGTCATTATCAGAAGAGACAATTTCTTTGTGAGTAAAGCAATTTTGAATTTTTTTGATTGGATTTTGATTTTATGGGTGTGGCAGAGCAGAGGATACAACTGCAATTTTATTTCTTACTTGAGATTGTTGATGTCATCCTCTATGTGAGCTGAAAAGTTAGTTCTGAACCACATGGAGCCTTTTTGTGCTGTGGGATTTCCTTTCTAGATATGGTGAATGGGAAGAGTGTTTTCATGAAAAAAACCCCTGGAAAATAAGGGAGTTCCTAAACTGGCCTTAAAAGACTAATCCAGAAAATAAAAATCCCTATCTTGTTTGGTGTTTACTTCATGTTTTGCTCCTTCTAAATGCACTAAAGGAGCACACAAAGGGTTAAGGACGTTCTTTGCTATAGGAATGCAAAATGTAGCAAGTATCTTTACTTACCATGGGACTTCTGTGGTTGGTAGAAAAGAGTCAGGTTGAATCAGACTGATGGGGCAAGGGGGAAAGGACAGTTTTTTACAGGGAAAGCAGTGTTGGAAGTAGGAAGGTGCATCCATGGCTCTTGTGCCACGTGTCAAATGCCGCGGGGCTGGTCTTCAGCGTCCCGCTGGATACCCTGGTTCTCCTACAGCACTGTGCAACCACAGCTGGGCTGTCAGCTGGGTAAGTCATGCTGTGTTTATCCTTAGAGGTCATTCTTGGCCAGGGATCAGTACAGATCTGGCAGTCCCAGGGAGTTTTGAAAGAACGAAGTGGTGCTGGAGAGCCGAGGCTTTCGTCACATCGCCGGAAAGTTTGGGGATGTAGAGTGGGTTCAGTCTGTGCTTTGGGCTGTGGGCAAGTGCTGGGAGACCTGTTTGTTTGCATGGCTCTGCTTTCCCTTGACATCCACACCTCCTCACTGCAGGAACACAGTGTGAGGTGTGGATGCAAGAGTTGGTGCTGCTGTGCCACTGCCAGAGCGTCTGCTTCCTCTATCACCCGTTCAGCTTCACTGGGCTCGGGTGACATGGCTGGGAAGCAACAACAGAGATGTCCTATTGCCATTTTTAGTCCTGACTGACATTTATAGCATCAGGCACAGAAGATGTTCCTCAGCTCTGAGTGAATGAAGCCTCTAAATCAAGAGCTCATAAAGCAGCTGCTTACTCATCAGATCTTGCATCCTCAGGAATTCTTCACATCTTTGGTCAGGTTTCATTTCATAGATGTATGGAAAGTATATATCCATCGAGAAAGGCACTATTAAGGACAAATAAATGTGTGAAATTTATTTTATTTGAATTGTCATTTGGATGGAAGTGCTTTCAGAAATGGCTTTTTAACTGGAAGACTGTTTCAGAGCTGAAGTGATTCAGAGGAAGAATAAAACCTGTGAAACTCACTCCAAGCAGGGGTGGAAAGAGGCAGTAATTTGTCTCTTGCTCCATTATATAATTCAACAGTAGGACAGAAGTGCTTTCAGCAGCAGAACCAGATCTTCTAAAAGCAGCTTGTGCAGACAACAGATTTTTCTGTGTCCTGACTCTAAGGGGTGTTGGCTCCTGTGTTTGCAGCCATGAGGAGGAAGCTCAGCTTGGAGGCTTGTGCCAAAACTCATTCCCGAGGACAGAGACCATGAGCCCTGGCGGCTGCCAGGCTGTGGGCTCTCCCCACACCACCGGGAGCCTCAGCCTCCTGCAGAGAGGCATTAGGATCTGGGAAATGGGAACCAGGCCATGGGTGCTTTTGGCAACATCCATCTGTCTCTCTTTTTATATGACAGCATACCTGGGTTTTGCTGCCCCTCACTTCCTCCCTCCCAGAACAGAGTAAATATTTGTCCTGAATCTCTGTCTATCTCCTAGTATTTGGAAATTTGCCCTGAAGGTGTGTGGGTATAAGAACTGGACAGGGAAGAAGCAGGAATGTTTCTGTTAAAGCTGCTGCAGAAGAGGAGAGAAAAGTAGCTTTATTTTTCTTTCTCCCTCCTTCTCCTCAGAAACAAAATCTAGCAAAATTACCATTTCAGGAAATGCACAGATGTGCTTAAAAAATTTCCTTCTGCTTCAATGTATTTTCTTTGCCAGCTTGTCTCTGGAATTCATCTGCATTCATTGTGTCAGCAGTCACTACAGCCTAAGCACTACTGTAAAAGTTTCCAGGGGACTGTATTAATGTTGTGTTATGCTGGTGCCTAATCAATGGATTGATTGTGGCAAGAAAGATCTCAGAAATTTGACTTTGTTTGCCAGCACATGGTAATTTCTGATTTAAACTCGGCAATTGTTAAGGGAAAATGGTGGCTGTTGGAGGCTTTATTGGACAGATGTGTATGAATGCTGATTATGCTATTTATTGTGTAGATCTCAACTGACTGCATGCTAATCAGCCTCTTTTTCCTTAGCTTGCCTGGAGTTGCTTTTCTAGCAGTTTCTACTTTCCTCCTTCCCTCGCCACGTATGTACTTTCTCTCCTAGTCTTTTATACTGCACAGATGCTGTGTTGATGATCTTTGAATCAACAAAAAACAGGCAGGGAAAAGCCCCTTGTCATAATTTTTTTTTTTTTCACCCCTCTTTGGCAGTGAAGCATTTGGCCACGTCTTCATGTTCTCTTCCTCCCACTATTGCTTCCAGATGTTGTCTTGGTGCTTTTTTCTTGTTTGCGTTTGGATTGTCGCTTGATCATTAGCACTCTGTTTCTGAGAGGGAAGCCTTTGAGTTGGTAGCAAGCAGACATGGACCCAAGCCACAACTGTCTGACCTCAGCTTCCTCTGTTTGAGGTTGTGTTTGGATTTAAGATGTTGGCTTGGCCTGTGGCAACAGTCAGACCCAGCCACAAAGTGCATTTCTGGATTCAGAGGTGGATTTTACCAGTGATCCAAGACTACACAGCTTATTGCTTCATGCTGACTACATGTAGAGTCAAATCCTGTTGCTAAAGATGTAAACGTTTTCCTTTTGTTTGGAACACTACTATGGACAGCTTGCATCTTTAGAGGAATTAAATAACCTGAAACTGTGTGCTTGATGTGATTTTGTTCTTGAGGGCCGTAAATATCATGATGGAATGGAGGAGGGTCTCACTCCAGACTGGAAGTGAGACCATCTCTCCCCAATGACCCTGGCACAGACCTGAGCTGTGCTGCTCTGATAAGAGGAATTGGAACTCAAGTTCTTCTGCAGCTGCCTGAAGCACCTTTTCCTTCCCATTGCTCCTAGGGGAGCATTGAGGGAGTCAACCTTGTTGGAGTGACAGATGTGACAGTGCTGAGGCTTTGCAGAAAGAATTATTAATTACCACTGTAAGTACCAAAACAGGCTATATTAACCTATGTTCCTCATAGCTCTAAGTACTCATGAATGAAGCACAAGAAAAGGAGAATGCTCTTTTCTCTCACAGCCCAGGTAATCCCATCCTGTCTTCTGGCTGTTGCTTCTGGCATCCCCATCAGGATCATTAGCTTCCCAGTCTTTAAGTTATGCCTGTGTTTTGTGAATCACTAATTTTGGAGTGTTTCCTACCTCCTACTGGTGGGGAATTTGCTCCTTTACCCCATCCTTAGGAAGTGGAAGATTAGCTGGAGACCAGCTTAGCTGTATGCAATCCCCAAATCAATGCAGCCACAGTTCAGAATGAAGATAGGCCCCAAATTCAGTCTGGTAAAGAAATGGGAACCTGCAGTTCCCCAGTGACAAAACGTGGGAAGAGTCACACAAGTGGCAAAGACTAAACTTTGTTACAAAAAGGCTGTTTCAGACAAATTCACCCCAGCCTAGGCAAGGAAGGGGCCTTCATCAAATTTCAAGCAAAAATGGTTTGTGTCTGGGGTTCCTCGAGACTGAAGCCTCCCACTGTCAGGCAAAGGATGGGGGAAAAAAATTCACTCTGCCATTAAAAACTGCTGAAGAAATTGAAGAGTTGTTTTTGTTCCAGCAAACTTCATGTATCTCCTCCCCTCCCTTGGCTGGAAGAAGGTCAGCATAAATACCATCTTGTTAACTGTGGTTGATTTGGCAAGATGCAGATGTTTATTCCTATGGGATAATTTCCTATGCAGCAGACTTGTTCCAAAAGTAGTCCAGAAGTGATTAAATCTTGAGAACAATGTCACATTTACATGATCCACAGGAATTCAGCTCATCTGTGCTTACTCCTTCTCAGCTGGAAAGAAGCAAATAATGCCCAGATTTCTGTTGCTGTGGCGAAGGTGTGAAGAAGCTCAAGGGCTCTCCCTTTTTTCGGCCCACAGGAGGGCAACATCGAGCTGCAGCTGAGACAGGCATTGCCAGAGCAGGTGTACAGTTTGCTAACATAAGAATCAATGAATTGAAACGAATTATCTAATTTAGAAGTACTGTAGACTATGGCTATTGAGTGCTATGTCAGTCTGCATCCTCTCTGGCTTTGGTTGTGTTTGTGGTTAATCTGTAATTGCTCTAAATTCCTTTTGTCATCTGTAGCCAACAGCATATGATTTGAAGAATAAGGCAAAGTTGTTTATTAGGGTGTAGTCCTGTTTTTTTTCTTCTTGCTTCTCTTTCCAAACTGTATTGCATAGTTAAGTGTTGTCTTGAGGAAAATGGACTCCTGGGGTTACGATTTTGAGTAGTGGCATTATCTAAGAGTGCCTGTGTGTTAAAGGCTATGCTACACAGATTGCAGGCTGAGAACTGCACAATACTGATGGCATGAAGTTCAGTTATTTCAGCAGCATACCAGCTTTGGGGTTTAATGCAGCTGGCTTGCAGTAGCAGTGTAGCAAAGGTAGTGGCACAAAGGGTTTGTTTTGCAGTAACCTGCAGTCTCCATAAATGCTGTTCACACTTGGGAGTGAGGTGCTTTGGGAGCCTGAGAAGCCTGATTCTAGAGGAGCTGAAATATGGAGCAGGTCTGCCAGTTCTTAAGGGGCTGGGAAACCAGATCAGACAGAGCTTGGCACTCAGGCTTTCTGAGTCTCTGGATACATGATGTTTTCAGGTTCACAGAACTAGAGAATATGCTGTGTTGGAAGAGACCCATCAGGATCATTGATTGACTGGTGAGTGAAGGGAAAAAGGGCTTGTGTCTGCAACCAAGACATTCACAAACCTTTCTTCTACTGTATCCCTTTGGCTGCCAAAGCTGGTCTTACCAACCTGAACTCTCAGGGTCTTTTCTCCAAGGGGGGACTGAGACCCAGATGGAGGTTGTGATATACCAGGCACTAATAACATTTTTGTTTCTAACCAAAATTTTCTAGAGGGATAAACAAGGTAAAGTGATTTAGTAAAGGTGGAGTCTTCTATTAGACAGACTAATCCACAGTCAGGTTGAGGGAGGTTTCAGGTTTTACATGGATGTTAGTGATATGGTTTAAGAGATCTTCATTCAGATGCTTTGGGGTTTCATAGAAGCAGTATGTTGCCAATTAAAACAACATTTATGGCTTGGAAACTCCCCCTTCCCCAGCAATATAAGCTAAAAGCATTATTGAAACAGAAAACCAGGAGTCTGTAACAAGGCATGGATTTTTGTGCCAAGTTCCATGGTTCTGCAAGGGGATAATACTTGAATTTCCTTTTTAATGTTCCAATCAGGAAAGAATGACCTAGGCTTCCCCCCAGCCCCCTTTTTTCCTTCTTTTTTTACATCAGGAACTCCTGAAGTTATTGGCATATACTAAAACAACATTGATAGGACATTATAGATGATGGATTGGTGTGTGAAGGATATATTCTAGTATTTTATTACAAAAGCAATTGTTTGGATGTGTATCACTTCTAGTTTAGCCAGAGACAGTTATATAGTTTCATATAGCCAGTGAGATTAACTCTCTGTGAATTGACATTTTGGGAAGCTATCAATCTTGCAAAGACTCAAAAAAAATCTCAAGTAGAAGGACAAACTTGTGTCCATTTTGGTCTTTATCAGCAAATGCCATTTTTGGGTCCTTGGGACCTAGACTTGCTCCAAATCATTATTCTTAAATGAAGGAAAAAAAGAGATGAGTCTGGAAATGATTTGGCCTTCAAACCTATTTGTTAGCCTTCTGTTAATGGATTTTCAAACAACAGCTTTGTTTGTCTCTGCAGTCCTGGCCTTGCCAGTGAGAAGTGTTGGATGCATTAGCTCAAGTCATTATCAGCAAAGGGTGTAAGTAGTAAGGGATACTAAGGGACCAATCAGCATAATCTGTTAAGGGTGAATAATAAAAAAGCTTAGTGTTTTTATGTAAAGTTCAATTATGTTAATGAAAACTTAAAGAAACCCAGATGAGTTTTAAGTCTCTCAAGAGTTACTTCTTAATAGTAACTCTAGTTTCTACAAGTGTGTTTCACTTATTTTTGATGACTTATGTAGAATATAGGGGGTTTGTCCCACTTACATTTTACCTCCTCCTACTGGTTTGTCAGAATGTATTGGGGGCAAGATGCTCCATGCAGGGTTACAGTGGGAGGGCTGCCCTATAAAGAGCAGTCAGGCATATCAAATCCAGGGAAAAAAGGAGGCCAAAAAAAGCACCTAAGGGTGGACACCTGCAGGTGTTGCCGGGCTGTGGATGGGCAGGAGAGGGCTCAGGCCTGTGTCCAGCACAGCACCTTCTCTGGCCAGGGGATTCCCCACAGCAGAGGCAGCCCCAGTGCTCAGTCAGCCATGTCTGCCATGGCAGAGAATGGCTCCCATGATGGGCAAAGCAATTCCAAAGGCTCCCTTCCAGACCTTGGTGTACAGGTGGAAACCCAAAGGTAGCATAGCAAGAGTAGGTAACACACTATTTTAGATGAACTCAGTCTGCCCTGACTTGCCTCAAACAGAGGTGCCACATTTTGCTCAATTTTTCTCTCCATCTACAAATTCCCTTCTCATGCTGCCTTTAATCCCTGTTTTCCAATCCTCTTTTTTTCCTCCTGGAGCACTCTACAAACCCCTTGTGATGAGTCATTTCCCAAACTGTCTCTGGTGTCTCTGTGCCTCCCCCAGCCCTGCACTGCTGCATTGCTGTGGCAGCCCCAGGTGAGCCTTTGCTGCTGAGGAACTCCACAAATTGTGCATGGGATTGGATGAGAAACATCTCAGAGACATCCCTGCTGCTGTGAGAAAAGCCTCTGAAGCTGGAATGTTAGATTCTCACTGACAGTTCATGTACAGCAAGTGAGATGAGGTGGTATGGAAATATTCATAAAAACACACGCCCATCAAAATATTCCCCCCTTTTTTCCCCTACACCTCCAAAAAGCATAAAGTATTTGGATGCATCCACTTATAGCACAGGTTTCTACATTAAGCAGTGTCAAATGGCAAAACTTAGAGAAAAATCTGAAACTGGGGAAGGAGACAGGATGTAGGGTGGTTACAGGAGTTAATATTGTTTCAATATAAATGTGAAAGACTGCTGTCTTTACTCCATAGCCTTGCTAAATCAAGCTGCAGATAACATAAAGCATTGAACAATGATGACAACCTCCTGGACAGAGCTGCACACATCCCACCCCTTAGGATGGTGTGCAATAGTGTTCTGCTACCAAGTACTGGCGTGTGCTTTCTGGCTTGGTTTGATTTTTTTCAATTGAAAAATATGATTTCAAAGCAGAGCACATGTTTTTGTATGCATGTGGCTGTGTTTGTGTATAAACTCACTGGTTTCAATCTTTTCCTTTGCCTCTGGGCCCTGGGTGTGAATGCCAGGACTGGGCTATGACTCGCTGCAGTCGAGACCTGCCGGAGCAGCCACAGATGTGGCAGAAATCCACACAGCTGCAGTGACTGCCTCAGCCAGGGTGTGCACAGCCTGTGCCCAGGGCACTGGGGTAAGTAAAAGGAGGAAAGATTAATTGATGTTTCCAAATTCTGTCACTGAAAAATCTGTGTGACACACCTGCACTCGCATGCGCACACACAAATTCTTCTAGAAAGGAAGTGCTCTGCATTCACTGTATCCTCTGTGTGTAATCCCTTAGACATCCAGCTGTTGAACTCTCATAAATGATTTGAAATTTATTCCCCGGCAGTGACTTCCTACTGTGGAGGAGGATTCAGGGACTTTACAAAGTGTTCTGGGACTTGTACTGAGGGACTGTAGGCAGAACCTGGGAAGGGCTGGGGGGATTGGGAACCTTTAAAGCAGGGCTGTGAGAAGCTCAGGAGGGCAGGTGAGTCAGCAGAGAACTTTGTGGCAGCCAGTGAGGGTAAGAAGCAGAGTTTTTGCAGCCAAAAAGCACAGCCCCAACTACAGGCACAGGCAGTTGCCATAATTTCTCACAAGCAGAGGCTGTTCCACTGTGTCTTGTAAACCTTGGTGCAGCTGAGTCACAAAGCAGTGAGCCTCTCCCTGAGGGGAATGGAGACATGGACAGGAACAAGCCCACTCTGGTGATGCTCTGAGCTTGCTGCCAGCTCTGTCACTGTACTAGCATGACCCTTCTGAGTTAGTAAGTCCTGCAGAGAAACATTTGTGTGGGCTCTGTGCTGCACTCATGGGGTCAGATAGCTTTTGGATCAGGTCAGGTGGTTTGTGTCTTCCAGGACATAGGCACAGTGAACAGAAGTTGGTTCCATGTGTCACTGGTGGGTGAAAGACAATTTGTTTATGGAACTGTAAAAAAGAATGGGGAGCTCTCAGGTGGGTACAAACACTGTAATTCTCCTGAAGTGCATGGTGATGTGTCTCCTCTAAACCTGTTACTGTAGCGTTTAAGGCTTAGCATGTTGTGATGAATGCAATTCTAAGTTCCAGGAATTCTAAACTCCTGAACTGCACTAAAGAGTTAAAATATAAAGCTCTGGATTATCAGCCTCAGAGAAAGGCTGTACATCTTGACTTCACAGAGTTCAGAGTCAGTTTCCACTTCTGCAGTAGTGAAAATTTCTTTAAGCAGAGGTGTCCATTTTAGGCTGTTTAAATAACGTGTCAGAAGAGCATGCATGGATAAGGGCATGATTGATGGGTGGGTGGGGAATAACTATTACCTTGATGTCTAATATTACAGGCTAGCAGAAACCAGAGACGGATGTTTTCATTACATTTTCTGTCTTCAAAAGATGGTAAATTAAGGGTGGTCCTGGGTAGCAAGGTACTTTTCAAAAAGTGCAAGGGAACAGCACTGAAATTGATGTATTAGTCATTCTTCTCTTTGTCCTCTGAAAAATGAAAGTGCTACATGCTGGATTATGGAACTCTGCTGATGGTGTCATTTGTCATGAAAAACTGTGCTTGCTTTCTGCACCACCTTTTTTAATAATTGATACCTACTCTAAGATCTAAACTCACAGTATTTGTGTAGTGACAGAAAATAAAACCTCCAATAGAGAGCCACAGATAATAAATTGACCTTTTCTTATGCTTTTTCTACTGAGATTTTGAGCAGAATTGCCATATCTGGAGAAAATGCTTATTAAACTTTTAAAAGTGAGCAGTCAAGGAGCTGATATATCTGAAAACAGTAACTACAAGGAGCATATGATGCTGCAGTTTGGGGAGTTTAAATGGTCCTATTCACTTTGTCTTATTATTTCTAAATATCTGCATTGCTAAGGGAGAAACAGTGATTTTTTTTTTTAAAAAAAAATACATATGATAAAGGCAGCTACTACTTAAAATATCAGATTATCTAAGTTTTTTGAATATTTGTCAACCTAATTGCCAAGAGCAATTCTCTGCCTAGCAAATATAGATACATCTGTGCTGTCTGTGCTCCCAGTTGTAAAACTGGATATGGGAGCCATGAGGTATAGCAATACACCATTGCTGTTGGTGCAAAGCCTCAGAGCTGGTGTTTGGGTCTCCCTGGGAATTCCCCCAACCAATGGGAGCAGTGACCACGAATCAGTTCTTGACTGCAGGATCACTTCTTTGGTGCCAAACTCTTTTATCAAACAAGGGATCCATAAGCTCTAAGCTGCAGTGCCCTTTTTTGCTAGACACAATCATTACCAGTGTCTCACAAACCCAATGTCCTTGAAGAGCTGGAAAGGTCAAAGGCTGTTGATTTGGGCTGACGGGATCCTTTTCCCTCAGGAATTCTACAAGCAAAAGTAACTGACTTTAGACAGCCATCCTAGAATTTTTTTTGTTATTTCAGAAGTTATTCTTTCAGATAGTCCATTGAAATAAGTATTTCTCTTTAATTTCTTCCAAAAAAGAACTTCTGCCAAATGTCAGCAGAGGTGGAAACCATGAGTTCAGTGTATGCACAAACTGAGAAACACCAACGCTGGCACTGAGCTCTGGCAGAGGTGCTCAGTTCTGTTTTGAAAGGGCCACCTCCAGGAGCAAGAGGCAACAACATAATATTTTCCAGTTTTCTCTGAGTGTTGATGATTTTCATACTTTTAAGATTTATTTCATAAAGCCAGAGAAGGAAATACCACCACCAAATGTCAGGACACTCTGTTTGCAGCCAGGTCTCCTTGGGTATGGCTGGCTTGCATTTTCCACATCACAGCTCTCTCGGCTGAAGCGAGCTGTTCTGACTGTCCTAACAGTGGAATGGTTTTCAGCAAACTCTTCAAAAAAAAACCCCAAAAAACCTAGAAAATCCACCAGAGTGGATGGATTGCTAGCAGTTCTAAATGTATTTTAGAGGAATTTATATTAAAATTCTGTCAGCACATATTTGGATGCAAGCTAAAATCCTAACTCACAGTACTAAACAGCAGAAAGTATTGCATATTAGTTTTAGTTTACTGGCAGGAACCTGGTAACATTTCTCAAAGGAAAAGTAATTTAAGTGTACATATAGGAAGAAACTGCTAATTCTGGTTCTTTAATAAAGGGCTAAACATCCATTTCTTAAATTTTAAGAATTAATGAATATTTGTCCTGTCCTTGGTAATCATACCTTCACTAAGTTTTCTCTCTGCTTGCTGCCTTCTACATAGATTTATATGGTGCACATTCACCAGTGAACAGATTTTGGATAGTCTCACTGACAGTGAAGTCCTATAACCACTACCCTCTCTCATAAGGTATTATCCACCTATTTCTTCAGCCTATAAAAATTAACTGCACAAACTTTAATCATCAAAAATAATGGCATATCTCAATCTATTATTTCCCAGGGTTATTGGTTTTTTCCTCTCTACATATTTTAAATATTAAGGCATTAAAGGTATTTTTGTGGGGAACATACATTATGTAAAAGTATTTCTACACTGGGCACATTAGAATCAATTCCTTCTTGCTCATTAAAATAAATGCATGTGTTGGCAGGTCTGCACTGGTTGCTGTTAAATATCTTTGTCTATCTCTGCACGGACTTTGTGTCTTGAAAGTCAGAGAGGTTTGAGTAATGATCCTTGATCATCACTGAATTTCCATACAACTGGTGGAGCAGTTTCGTTCTGACAGGAAAAACTATTCCAGAGAACTTCACAAACCTTGGATGAGGACATTACTAATGGATGTGATTTCATATTTCTTCCTATTTCAGGTCTTGACAATGTGTGCATATGTATGTAATAACAGTGAAGGCAAAAAAAGCAAAGCCCAAGAGTGCAGAAACACTCACACTGGGACATGGTTGGAAAGTGGCCATTTTAACAGAGATAAGTCAAAGTCTTGCTGTAGCCTTAATTAACTACAAACCTTAATAAACTGTAAGGTCACATTTGCAGTTAAATGCCTTAGTATTGATTAGAAAACAAAGAAAATGAAGCACTAAAAAAACCCCCAAACATTTCACAAAACCAAAATAGCCACATATTTTTCTTGCCTTTTTTGTTGTTGTTGTTGTTGTTGTTGTTCCTAGGATGCACTTAACCATTTTCATATCTAGCAATCTTGCCATAATACAGGAGAGTAGAGTTTCTACCTTCCAACATTTCTGTGCTTGTGTTACTACTGCCTGCTGTGCTCTTTGCTGAAGAGAACATAAATAGCTTCTGATGATAGCAAGAATATTCAGAAACCTTTCTGAGAGTGTGCTTGCCAAAAGGCATTGGGCATTCCTGGGTCTGCTTGAAAAAAAAGCCTAGCAGAGACTTTAATTTCAGTAAATAGCTTAATATTTATGTTCAAGACACAAAATTTAAAATGTTTAACTGAATCATGAATTTTTTCCACATGAAGTGTAGGTCTTTGGACATTTTTCAAATCTCAGTTTCTTAAATGTCCAAGTGTAAAACCACATTAGTATTCAGAAAGATTTTTTGAATCTTCATGCCTTATTTGCTCAGGCTAAGTGTGCATCCCACTTTGATTAAACTTCGCTGATCCTGGAGTAAAATCATTAATGATTCATAAACGACCATTGCTTTTTCTCCTCCTTGAGAATGTACTGACATATTTTATGCAATTATTTGTCTTGAGTGTCTTCCTGAACTTTTAACCCTCTTTATATTCTCTTATGCCTACTTACATTAAGTCCAAAAATCTTCATTTCAAAGCATTTTTAAAAGCTAATATACGATTCATTTGAGTTCAGTGAAGGTAAAATTATGAAAAAGCACCCTGTCATGGAAGGGCTCATTGTTAATTAACTACATGGGTGGTTTCCTTTAAGGAATAATTTCTCTCAATTCTTTAATTTCCAGGTTAAAAAGCCATGAGTCTAGGCTCATCTTTTGGAAAGCTGTCTCTAAAACTGACAGCTGGATAATGTTGTCCTCCAAGGTGAGGTCTGCTTTCACATCTTCTTCTCTCACATCTCAGCTCCATGGCATGGGGATACACAGGGAGTTTAATCCACCAGATATTTAATTTTTTTCCTTCCTTTAGTTTGGCCTCTTGGCACAGAAGGCTTGTGCTTCCTTTAGCACTGGTCTAAGCCAGTCCCTCCATTCTTTCTCATTACTTGTGTGTGCTCTGAAGTGAGGGGATGTGGGACATTTCCAGGACTCCAGAGTGTGCCCCAAGGCACCCAGCCCACCCCCAGCAGCCAGGCACCATCTCCTGCCAGGGCAGGACCCAAAGCACCAGACCCCAAAGTGCCCCTGGGTGCTGGTGGGGCTGCCTGAGCACACCCGAGTGCCTGTCCCACCCTGTGAGGCTTTCTGGCTCTGTCAGGAGTAGCAGTGAGGAGAACTGCTCCCCATGCTGTCAGACCTGTGGGCAGTGCCTTTTCCTTCCCCCTGGGATTGTGCTCCCACCAAGCTGCAGGTGTAAAAGCCCAGAAGAAACAGATGAGAGCCATTATGTTCAGAGTCTGGAACATTTTAATGCTGAGATATTTAGAAAGCAATTCAAATTGGTAGGCATACAAATCTGGGAGAGTAACCAGCTTTTTCCATCAGTTTTCCTAAGAGTAAGGAAATTCATTTTAGGAGTCTGTATAAAATGCTCTTGAATATCCAGTCTTGTTATTAAAACAGCTTTCTATAATGTGTTTATAAATTTCAAATGTGTACTTAGTACAATTAAAACTGATGATAAAACCCTCACTGGCTCCAAGAGTAGGGATTAATCAGAATACTCTATTATTCATTACTGGGAAAACACCTGCACAGGATTTTAGGTTGTCAAACTTGCCTGCTTTTGATGCTTTGGTTTAATCTCAATGTACACTGGAGCCTAAGTAGGAATTTGGTATAAAATAGGAAGGTGATGTCTACATTGGAAGAGAAAGACATTCAATTTATATTCTCAGTAAAAGCAAAATTGTCTTTGTTTAAGGTGGACTATAAATCTCCCTGTATTAATGGTGTCTAAATCTTAAGCAAGATGTTTTTTAGGTCTTAGAAATTCTTCCCAGCCACGTCTTTTTCTACCGTTTGCTTTAATTAAAGAGCTAATGCATTATTGACATCAGAGATACCAGGAAACAAAATTTTTGTTAAAAAGAACAAATGAAAATTTTAACCAAATTATTATAAACATTTCAAGGTGACTTGTTTTGAAATGCCTTTTTCTCTCAGAAGGCAACAACTGAATAATTTACCATGTGTCCATGGATTCAGAGCACAGGATTTGGAGTTGTAGCAGTCATCCTTAATGCTGAAAATTGGTATTTCTCTATATAACTCTTTAAACTGAAAAAAAAAATCCCACATATTTTTTTTTCAGACCTCCTTCATGGTCACTAAGGTATAAAGCAATTTTTTTTAAGTGGCTAGCTTGCTTTTGCCTATTTAGGACTTTTAGTTTAGCCAAGGGAATAAGAAAATTTCCTCCTATGTTGCTTACAGTCATATGTAATCTGAGTGTAGCCAGTCTCAGCTAAGAATGTGAGTAAAAGGGTCCTAATTTGTTTTTCAGAATGAAAAGTGAAATACATCCTTTGACAAGTTACCACTGGGACTGGTTTTCAAACGTTTTGCAAAATTTTTTTGTCATCCATTGTGTTGCTGCCTCTCACAGAATCACAGAATGTGTAGGTTGGAAGAGCCCTTCAAGATCATCGAGTCCAACCCAGCCCTGACACCTCAACTAGATCATCAAGTGCCACATCCAGTCTCTTTTTAAACACATCCAGGGATGGTGACTCCACCCCCTCCCCGGGCAGACTATTCCAGTATTTCATCACTCTTTCTGTGACAAACTTCTTCCTAATATCCAAACTGTATTTCCCTTGATGCAGCTTAAGACTGTGTCCTCTTGTTCTGTCAGTTGCTGCCTGGAGAAAGAGACCAACTCCCAGCTGTCTACAACTACCCTTCAGGAAGTTATAGAGAGTGATCAGGAAGTTATAGAGAGTGAATAAAGTTAACTTTGATAAAGTTAATATTTTTCTAAGTTGTTATACAGCCATTTTCTCAAAGGTTCTAGAAGTTATTTATATTATTTGACACACATATATATACATAATGGGCAACTTTCAGCAATTTTACCAATGAACTTTTCTCCTGGCTGAAGTCTTTACAAAGGAATTTAAAGTATTAAGAGATTACCATTCTTAATACAGCTTTGAAAATATAACTGTTATCAAAAAATTCCCATCAGGTATTTTGACTTCCTTCAAGGTTATCTAAGTAAAAACACAGGAAAACCCCCCTGAAAAGTTAGGATAACCTTGGCTTTGGTAAAAGAAAATGCTGTACAAGATTTCAACATCTCTTTAATATAAGAAAATAAAGCTTGAGTGCTGATTTTCAGGTTCACTCCGTTTGAGCCACAGGACTTTCTGACATTTTAATTTTTAACTACAGTATTGTCAGCTGGATATTTAAGTATATAATTATCCAATTTTTTTTTAGACTAACCATCTGCAAATATGACCTTAAAAGTATACTAAAACATCATTAACCTGCTAATATTTTAACCATCACATACACTTTTTTCTTTGGGTTTTTTTTTACAAATATGTTGTCTGTAATCTGTTCCATGATGGAAACAAATTCCCTGGAAGTAAAATTGTTAACCTTCGGGGTCTATACAGCAAGAGTAGAATAGAGAACTTCAACAGATGATACAAAACCCTCTTAACTGTTAACATACACAAATCTATTATGACTGTAAAATTGAATTTCACAGGTTGACTACCAGTGAAGTTAATGAGACTGCAAGAAAAAAACTTATTTTTGGTAGTTTCCTCTTCAAAAATTGCTCCATGATCTTTACGAGGATATCATTCCTTTGCTGGGACTTGTATCTTGTTTGCTGCTTAGTGCCTTGTCAGAGGGATCTGTGCCAAAACAAACAGAGATCTGGGTTTGGAAGGGCTGTAGTGCCAAGGTCTGCATGTCTTGTGTTGCTCCATTTTTCCTTGAGGGTTGTTTTGTTTCCCTCTGCTTTAAGAGCAGTAAATCCTTTTAGAGCAAAGTTCTGCTTTGCTGGTGTGACTGAGGGGCTGGTGACTGCAAAGCCTTTGTAACAAGCCTTGCAGTGGGCAGCACTCCCTGCTATCACAGCATAGCCTGGCTGCCATCCCATAATAGTCTAGCTTCCTCAATCTCCCACCTTCTTACTACTGCAGCATCAGGACTCTCTTCCTAAATGTAGAATAAAACCCTTTCTAGCCAAAATCTCTCTATTGCCATTGAGCAGCAAACACTTTTCTGTGCCACCACCTGTTGTGTGCTAAGATTGTGATCTTCCCTCTCTCCTGGAGCTTTCCAGGAAGCTTTGGGCTGGATGGAAATTTGTGGCAGTAGCAAAGATACATTTATTCCCATTTATTTATTACTCCATGCCCAATCCATTCCTTTTGTTGCTCATGTCAACACACAGGTTTAGTGATGCTGTAGCTGTGCAAATAACTCCATCACAGTTTCCATGACAGTGAAAGGATCAGGAAAATGTCTGTTTGTGGATGTTTGCTGGTTTTCATTTAGCAGCTTCTACAGCAATAAATCCTATGATGTTTGGGTGGCCTCTGTGGTAGAATTACTGGATATTTAATTATGATGACAAAATAGAGTCAAGACACAGATTTTTTACTGTGGTGAAAAAATCAACACTTAGGTAGCAAATACACACCACACCACCTCAAACTGCCTGATTTAGGAAATTTAATACCTGATTAATGTGTCAAATATGTGGGACATATTTGATCAAAGTTGGAGTATAAAAAGTTCACTGAAATGTTTTGACAGGGTTGCAGTAAGAAGGCTTTTAAACATGAGCCTTTTATTTTGGGATCAATATTCTAAACGAACACCTTGAAAGCAATGTTTCTGTCACTGCATCAGTGTGTTAAACAGGCAAGCTGTATTCTGTGTTAGGTAACATTGCAGACTCTGATTTTAGAAAGCTCAGGAGAATGTGCTACAGTAACCCACATTTCCTTTTAGATACTGCCACTTGGGCACTGTAAGGCATCCACAGTGGAGAGGAGGAACCTGGTACTTTGAAAATTCTCAGACAGAAGACGCTCTGGTTTGTGTACGTCTAGAAAACCACATAATTCCCTGAAGTGTTTTCTGTCTCAAATAGAAACATTATTTCTTCCTGAGGAGTGGCTTTCAGCATGGAAAAGGAAAAAAAACCCCACAGATTGGAAAGTACTTGAGACAAAAATAATGAAGTGCAAAACTTGTTGATCAGCATTATCCTGTTTTGGAGGATGATCCTTCCTCCTTGACAGGCAGGAGGGTGACATTCTGCTACTAGAGCCAAATTGTCCCCTCCCTCTGTGCCTTGAAGGAGTGTTTAACTCTATTGCCTGTGTGTAATGTTAATTTGGAACATCAGCCCAGTAGGTGAGAGTGGCAGTTTGCATTCAGGGCTGACCGCGGCAGCTCATTCCATCCATGCTCTCCTGGAAGGTGAGGGACTGGAAGCACAGGGCACGGAGGTCGTTGCTGATGACTTCACCAGCTTCATTCCTTTTATTTTTTCTAGGCGTTCTATGCCATCGACATGATAATGTAATTCTTTTTTTGCAAATGTGGTAGGAACCTGAAAGGAGGTTGTAGCCAGGTGGGGGCTGATCTCTTCTCCAAGGTAACAAGTGACAGGACAAGAGGAAATGTCCTCACTTTGTGCCAGGGGAGGTTTAGATTGGGTACTAAGAAAAAATTTCTTCACTGAAAAGGTGGTCAGGCATTGCTGCCCAGGGGAATGGTGGAATTGCTGTCCTTAGAAATGTTCAAAAACAATGGAGATATGATGCTAGAGACCTGATTTAGTGCTGGACCTGGCAGTTAGATTAAAGGTTGGACCCAATGATCTTAGAGGTCTTTTCCAACCTGTGATTCTAGGAAATGGCTGGCTGCAAATTGTCCTTTAACCACTCAACTGAAAAAAGTATTTCACAAAGTACTTTTTTTCTCTTTTCCTTTTTTTTTTTTTTTAAAAGACCTTTAGAAATACATGAGAAAACTTGAGTTTTGGCGCTTAATGTCTTACAGATGTTGCCATTATACTTACCAAACCATGTTACTGTTGGAGCTCATGCTAGTGTTGCAGGAGCTGCTAGACCACTTCAGTAAAGCAGGTGGAGAGAAGCTGGAATTAAGCCCTCTGTTTCTGTTCACTGGCCTGCAGGCATAACTACATACCTTCACTGCACTTAGGGGACTAACAATAATAGCTTGCCAAATACATTTTTAATTCCTGGTGGCTGAGCAGATAACCTGGGGGCCTTGCACTGATGTTTTCTTGCCATTTCACTTTATATTTTAAGTGATCTGTTTTTCTGTGCAAGCTTTGTGTTGTTTGCATTAGTATTTTTTAAAGGCCTGGTTACAGACCCAGTGGTGAGAAGCAGCTCAGTCCTCAAGCTGTTCACAGCTGGAAATTTTTGTTATGATAAGAGGAAGAGTAGGGAGAGAGCAGAAGACAGAGGGGAACCTGAGGAGTTCCCTGCATAGCACTGGCTTGCAAAGATTGGGTCTGGACTCAAAATTAAATTCAAATAATCTCTTTTGCTTTCTTGCACATCAATAGTCTATTATTGATGCCCAATATCTGTAGCTCAAAATTAGTTTAATTATCCTAATCTTAATAGGATAGTTCTAAGTATTCATCTACATTGTCTAGGGACCACCTAAATGAGGTTGATTGGTAACTGCTTATAAATTGCAAATATGCATTGATCCTTTCTGCCCACCCTTGTGTTCAAGTGGAGTTCATGTTCAGGAAAACTTCTTTCCCATGAAGCCAAATCCATACCTTGGAACTGCTGCAGTTAATACATTGACAGCACATGGCATGTGCAAACAGATGAGGATAACAAACATGTCAGATTTGTTTTCAGGAAAAATACCACTTCTCCTGGTTGATAGGCCACCATTACTGTGCTCCTCACTTCTCAGGGCCCAGCTCATTTTCTTACAGGTTCAGCTCCCTGTTACCATTAGAACTGACCAGAATTTTAACTCTGAGGTAAGCATAATATGTAAATGCATTCCTGCTTCTAAATCCATCAATGGCACTGTTTAGACTACTCTGGGCAAGAGTGCAAGGTTTTGGAATAAGCCTTATCCCATAAAAATGGATCTTTAAGTTTGCTAAACCTGTTCAATATCCATTCTGAATACCCCTGTTGGAAACACCACTGAGCTGAGGCTGGTTGTTGTTATGACAGAGCTTGCTGAGATGTAACAGCAGAGGGGGGCAGATTATTAGGGAGAAAACTCATCAGGCCACCAGAGATACAGGATGTCTTGAGTTCTGCTGGGCTCTTTGTAAGAGCCAGAATTCAGCAAATGGCAGGGTGATATCCTGGGGTCCTGAGGCTGGAGAGATGAGCTCTGGGCTAGCTTCCACAAGGAAAGGGAATTCCATGTAGTTCCCCTTTTCTATTGCACTGTGGTACAGCTCCAAGCACTCTGAGCACTATTAACTCCTTCATACTGCCAGAAACAATACCAGGAGTAGTTCATCAACAGTGTGAAAGGGGAAATCCTGCATGTAATAACAATGCAGCACCAAGACATATGAAAAATATTTTCAATACTGAAATAATTCAAATATTTCTATTTCTTTCTTACTTATTATTTCTAGGTAACTGTTCCTGCTTTGCCATTCTTGCTGCATATGGAAGATTAGATATTATTGTTCTTGAACTCTCACGGTTGATTTAACTGTTTGGAGACATAATGACAATGAAATTAGGTGAAAATCCCATAAACCACCAGAATTACACATCTAGAAGCCCATGGAATTCAGAGTCAATATTTCTGCTGGAACAAAGATTTAGAGCACATTGCTGTCTTCATTTGGTGATACTGACTTTCCAAATTGCTGACATGCATTGAAAGCATATGAAAAGCATTCCTACTACTCTTTGTATGAAATCAAGAGGGTTTTTTTCTCTCAATTTATTTCTCAACTTTTTTTTTCCAAATTCATACTTCCAAGAAGTAATTAAATCAATTTTGTACATTCCAAAGCTGGTATTGATGCCTTATTGTCAGGGATCAATCAGTATTTAGTCTCCAGCTGTAGAATGTCCAGATCTTGGGTTCTTAGAGTTATCAGGCAGTTAGAACTAATTTGTATTTATGCTGCAGAGGACTTGTAGAAGCGGACAGAATATAAAGAGGCAGATTTAAACATTATAAAAAAAGAGAAATACACAAATTTCCTGTCTTTTTTTTTTTTTTTTTTTTCCGTTTTGCTCTAAACACTACTGATGAAATTACTGCTTTACAGTAAAGGTGGGACCAAATGCATGGTGCCATCCACACCCTTTCCTACAGCAGGCCAACAAATCCTGGTTTTACTGAGAGCAGAGTGAGGTACGGATCCACTTGGTCCACCTTCACTGGGCCAGAGCTGCTTAGACCTTGCTGGAACCTTAGTGCCACCCGAGACTTGCTGTCACTGCCTGATTTCTCAATGTCCTTAGAAATCTGTGACCTGTTGGAGCCCTAAAAGCAAGCAGGGGACACACAGCTGTCCTTGCAAGGAGGAAGTCAGGTAGACTTTAAAGTTGAATGCAACAGGGAATGTTAGTGAGATTCACTGAAGCATTAGAAGTGTTTTGGCACAATATCCAGTATTGACCTGTGTAACACTGCTGCAAAAAACTCCCTGCAGCTCCCACCATCCTCAGAAATACCTGATAACTGTTTTCTTTTTCCCCCTAAATGCTTTAAGATATGTTCATTTAGATATTTTTTATCAGGTATTCCAACCATCAGGGAGGCCATAAAGAGATTTCTGAAAACTGTTGCACTTTTTAATGTACATTTTCTCAATTCTTGGCAAAAATAAATAGATTGAAAGTCACTCAGTAAAGCATTCCAGATTTCCATATTCAGAATTCAACAAAATGCTTAAAAATGATAAGAAAATACACCAGATAATAGTAGGCTAGTAAAAACAAAAATGAGTTCAATAATGAAGCACTGCCTTTTTTTTTTTTTTTAAATAATAAATCAAAAGTTTCCATGTAAAAAAGGTTTTATATTAGACTTTTATGACAATAGTGATTTTATCCTTGCTGGGATAAGCCTGACTGTTATTCACTGAAGTAGTAATAGGCTGCAGGAATACCCATGCACCCCATTGCTGATGTATTTATTTCTCATGCGTATTCCTGTTTAGAGACTGAGAAAAACCCGTAAAAATTGGTGGATTAATCCTGTCAGAAAAGAGGTTTTGTGAGAGATGCAGAAAACTTCATAAAGCAAAAAAAAGTCTACTTACTAGTTTTAAAACCAGATGTGATAGGCCCCTATGAAATCATTTCCTACTGCTTTCATGCTGATTAGCTGCACAGGCTGTGTTTCTGGTCTCTTGAACAGATGGTCTATACTTCTCTTGCAAACTCCAGAGTTACTGGATGACAGAGGCATTTAATTTTGAGGTCCTTTTAAAAAAGTAGTCCTGTTTTAGATTTACTTCTTGATGAAGATTCACATTTTTTTTTACTACAGGGTAATATTTTTCCAAAGCTTAAATCCCTACCACTTTATTTCTGGAACAATTCACAGATTTGGCCTCCAGCTTTTGGTCTGGCTCCCAGCTCCAAGGGCTTTATTTTCTGTCCAGTGCCTGCTACACTCCACCCATTTGCCTTTGTGATTGAAGAAAGGCAGTGATGCCTCAAGTTTTTCCATATTTTCCAGATTCTGTACTGCATTAGTATATAACTCGAAACTTCATATAAAGTGTTAGCAAGTTCTCTTCACAGTTTAGTTAGACAAAACAATCCTTTTCCAGCCTGAGAACCAAGGACACTTGCAGCTTCAGGCCCAAAAAGTATAAATAATAGCAAATTGAGGAGAATAATCTGGGAGGATGGGACTTCATAACCAGAAGCAGTAACTGGACAATATGTAAATAAACCACACTTATAAAAGTGTGAAAATGTGTGACCCATCATCCACCCTGGGTGTAGCCTCGGCCAGGGTCTTGTACTGCCCAAGGTCCCTTTGGAGGCCTTTTAATAAATACCTACTTTATTCCTTTAGCCCTGTCTACCTCTGCCCTAGGTAGCCTCCCAAGGCATCAGCAGCATTAAGCAATCTTTGCTTATGACAGCATTTTCCAGAAGAACTCAGATACTTTCAAACAATCTGTGTTTGTTTTCTTGGGTATGAAAACAGCTTCTGTTTCGATGGCTGTCTTGAGGACTTCTAGGTAAATATGAATAAGCATGAACCAGCTTTATGACTATGGCCAGTCTTAGTCTGACACAGTGCAGCAATCAAGCACAGAATACACAGCTCTTTCCCATCTGTCTTTATGCAGCACAGAGCTTTGTCTGGCAGGGTGGTTCGTGCATATATATATACACATGAGTATGTTTAAATGCTTCCTGTCAGTATAAGACAGAACTGTGACTGCTATAATGCTGCAAATTGCACTGAACATTTTATGAATTCAGAATTTATGTTACTGTTTAGTTTTGTTTTGCTTTTCTACCATGTGTTTTCTTAGAAAGACCTCGAGCTGACAGTATATCAACCGAGTTCTAAGTTAACAACTTTACTGCCTTATTTTATATTTCTAAAAATTATGTTGGAGAATTTAGTACCTGTGAAACTCTAATAGCTTTAGGGCTAAATTCAATACAAGGATCTATAGCAGCACAGCTAGCACACACCATGACAGATGGATAAAGAAGCTGCACCTCCATTTGTTTGGAAGGAGTTGCATAAGTCAAACCTGAGTACAAAAACTGAGAGTTTCTGGTAAACATGCAGACAGGCACAGTCCTATCTGGACTTCAGGGCTCATATAAGCACTCTTGAAGCTGCTCCACATGGAGAGGGGTGCTTGGTCCCCTCCTCACACACAAAATTCAGAGATGCAGCTTTCTAGACACGGGGAGCTCAGCTGTCACAAGGAGGTATAACTAATCTCTCTCTCCAAATGACTGCATAACCACTGCAGCCTAACCCCAGAGTCCCCTCACCCACCACCTTCACATCAGCTGGCAGCACCTCTGCTTCTTCTGTTCATGTCTGGGGACTACAAAATTAAGTGCCAGATTGGACAGGCATATTATTTGCATGCCTGAGATCATCCAGCCTTCATAGATCTGACATGATGAAACATTAATTCATATCCTATCAATTTTTTTTGCAGTTGACATTAGATTGATCCCAAGTGTCTGTTCACATCTGCTTGAAGGATTTGTATTTTACACTTCTTGCTGAGCACATAATGAAATGTAAATTCCCTGACTCACCATGTACAAAAATGGCTTACAAAAAGGATTTTCTCTTTCTCTGGCATATAATTCAACAAAGCCAGGTCTCTGCTTGCTCTTTCAGCTGATTTAGCACCCTCTCACTCAGGAGAGGAGGCCAGGGAATATACCTTTCTTACATAATTTTTATTACATTCTGAAGCAGCCTCTTAGCATCCTCCCTGGGTTTAATTTTTGACTGAGGTAAGCCATTTGAGACTGATCTGAAGACAAATTCCTATTGACCCAAAGCCCAGGGAGCTCTTTAGAAACATCTTGATTTTCATGATCTTCACTCTGCTGTTCTGCAAGTACTTCCCTCAGAAAGAGTGCTTAGGTGGTGATTGCAGGAGTTGTACATTGCTTCACATATTCTTTCACAGAAAGAAATGACATGGCTCTATTGCATTTTTTTCCATTTTGTTACCAATTTACAACTTTTTCCTATAAATCTGGGCAATTGCCATTAGGTAAATGGGCATGCCTGTTCTGCAGCAGAGGATCTGTCTGGCTTGTAATCTGTGATTAATAATCATAATTATATGAAGTATTTTGAAGCTAATTTTTTTTTTTTTTTTTTTTAATGCAGAGAAGCTCAGGGAATGGATATGCCTGTTTGTTTTACCTACAGTGGCTCTCATGTGCTCTTTGGCATCAGTGCTACTCTCTGTTCCTCTCCACAGGGAAAGAATTTCAGTTGTAGAGAGATGACCTTATGAATTGTCATTAATTAACACTTCCACATGTAAATTAGCACCTCTATCATAGGCATGCAGAGTAGCTGCTACTCCATGAGAAATTCAGGCACACAAGTTACAACAGCTCTGTCCAAATGTGGGCAGTTCCTTCCTACAGCTTCTGCCAGGCCAAGCACACAGACAGGCAAATATCCACCTCTGGGACAAAGGAAAATATTCCCGAGGATGTTAAAGGGAAAGTAAGGGATATTGCCAGAACATGTCATCTTCAACAAAAATCACATTTTCTAGTCCTCTCAGAGTACCAAGAGCTTTCCAACTGTGTGAATCTTATGGTCTGAAAACTCTCCTAGAATGTCTAAATACAGAGGAATTCAATTTTTTAATAACTCTGGAGCACAGAAGTTTTTATTTTCTCTCAAATATTTCTTAATTTTTTCAGTAAATCTACGTGGTTATCTCTAAATATTACAAAATTTAGAAAATATATGGGGTTGCTCCACAATATTGTTTATGTTGTTCTGGCACATAAATAAAAAAAGATGCTAGAGGGACCAGCTGTTTTTGAAATTATCTCAAGGCTGTAAGAAAATGACTAGGTTTTTTTGAATACATCTGTTCCTTCAGCTTGATCACATGATGTGGATTTATAACCTCCTTGATTCTAAACATTTAAACATAAGCATTTTCAATACTGTCTGGAGGAGGGCCATGGATCTGCCTGCTATGGGATTGATCAAATTATCTTTCTGATAAATAGCAGGCAGTTGGACTGCCAATAGTCAAAAATAGTACTCAGGGAACAAAATAATCTGGCTGTAGAAGAAAAATCTTTTATTTTTAATAATAAATGAGAAAATATTTGTGTGGAATATCAACACTTCTGGCAGGAAATCCTTACACATAAAGAAAAAAAGGTTCCCTGGCATGTAAATTGCACTATATAAGAAAAATTAAAAAAACACCTCCTTACTGCTTCAAATACCCTTTTTTTCTTTCCTTAGTGTCACTGTTGCATGGCAAGAAGACTGGGAGAGCTGCTGAAAATGGAGTAACCAGCTGGCACCTGGAATTAGGTTCATTCTCTCTCTTTTAGGGAACCATTGGAGTGCTTTCATGTTTTATTCTGGGCAATTAATTGTCCTCTACCTTTTCTTGCTATGGGATCTTTGCTTTCAGGGCCTTGGCTTTGCTGCTTTGGAGGGTTTGACACCAAGGTCGAATCCAGAGACTCAAGTGCCTGAACCTGAGGGCCAAGAAGGGAACAGTGGTGGAGCCTTCACTGAGTGAGTCTGTTGGGCCTGGGAGGTCTCTGTGTCCCGTGGGTGATTGTGGGGACAGCCTTGAGGAGATGCATCCTTCACCCTGTGGGTCAGAGACACTCCTGGAAGGACATGTTACATCTGTTCCCTTGCAGTGCCTCCCAGGACTCTGCGTGTTCCAGCCCCAGGGGCTGAATGTTTGCTTAATCAATTCTTGTGAAATTTTAAACCCTGGCTGCAAGAAATCTGTTTCCTTAATGTATATTTAGACCAGTGAATAGTTCCTCTTTTTTTATGGAAACAATCTTGCTGTATGAGAGGAAATGGCACCTATAAATTTAACTCTCCAAACCTGTAAATCTTATCACAAATGGGCAAAAAGTTTCCATCATGCTCATTTTCAAGTCCTTCACAGGAGAAACGAGTTTGGAGTTAGCATATATACAACCATGAGCCCTGTGAGTTAGGCATTTCCTGGTGCTCTGCCAGTGGCAGAACCACAAATGTACATGTAGCAACTCCTCTCACGGAAATGTCATCTCCTTCACTCTCTGAGGGCCAGAAATGTTTCCATTTGGGAAAAACAGACCATCAAGTGGTGTGGTGGCACTTACCACCACAAATGGAGATCTGAGATGAAATCACATGGATGGGTCTGTTTGGACTGTGCAGGATATAATTTGCCTGCTCCACAAATGGAAACAAAAGAAATCAGTGTCTGATGGTTCTTGCAGCCTGGTGTGTATCACATTGTTTATTTAAATGTATCACATTGTTTATTTAAACAGATCAATGAATCTGGGGATGTATTGCACAGCTTAATTCATACTGGAAATTGAAAATGGAAGATAAATAATTCAGCAGTTGAATAGTAAAAATGCAAATTTTTGCTTTTTTTGGCTGCTTGAGGGATGTGGCTATGCCTAAATGTTTCCACTGGGACCTAGTGACTGTAGCTGGATGCAGTTCGCACTGGCAGCACTAGGCCCCATCTAGAATTAATCTGTATAACAGCTCAGTCTGAAGCCCCTATCACTACAACTCATCTAAAAAGATATTTCTCATGCGCACTGATTTCAAAGTAATTATTTAAATTAGTATTACTCTTCTGTTTTCCACAGAGTCTGTCAGAAGCTCTTCTTGGCCTCCATTTATTGTCAGGCTGGGAAGCTTTCTGGGAATTCAGGATCTCATGGTAAGAGAAAATCTGAAAAATCTGGTAGAATTCCCTGCATTCAGTGCTGTGAGTACTTCTGCCTGGTTTAATCCTACAGGGTTTGTTTGAAACTCATTACAAACTTCAACTCATAACAACTTCAACTTCCAGGGTGTGGCTGACCCTCAGAGGTACAGAACTCCAAATGGTTAAGAGTCTCAAACTAATTTTGCCCATCTTAGAGCAAATGTAAATGTTATTAGTTAGAGACTAAATTTTAGGCAGAACAGGTTCTAATGTAACTTGATTAAACCAGAGACAATATACAAGTTGGTTTTGGTAAAAAAACATATAAAAAAAATCACGGCACATTTAGGTAACAGTCAAAATGTTAGCCTGCTTCTGAATAATTCATAGATAGTCTTGATGATGTACAGTGGCTTAAGTTCTGTAATTAAGCATGAGAAACACACCACTGGATTTCAGTGGATTTTAGTGGAAATTTACACAGCTGAGAATATGATAATCACCACTTTTTAAAGTGCCCTTCCTACTTATTTCTTTAAGGTGTAGTTTTTTTTCTGGATCAGTAACTAGGCAAAATGGAACAAACAAACAAACAAACAAACCAACAAACAACAAAACCCCCCCCTGAATACTTTGCTAAATTTTGGATGGGTAATTTCAGACAGGCTTTGGATGCAATGGCTCCTTACCAGACCTTTGGGGACTGCCTTGTACTAGGAATGCAGTTGATGGAACTATTCTACTTTTGCTTTTATTTTGTGAAAGTAACAGACACAAAGCATGGGACACTCAGACAAAAGTGTGTTATTCAAATTAGAGAAAACTGCTAGGCAGTTTTCTAATCCTACCTCGAAGTGCTTCCTAAACCTCCATGCAGCTTTGTTAGCAAGTAGTCTCATCAAATAAACATCAAACATCAAATAAACATCAAAACCAGTGAAAGCAAGGAAGTCACAGCTTGTGCCCAGTAATGAACTGAATGAGTAGGGAAAATTATCTGAGGCTAAGCTGGTCCTGGGCTGCTGCCCCCTCCCCAGGGAGAACCAGGGAAATGCTGCTGCAGCCCCCCAGGGCTCCTGCTCACCTGCAGCCTGGCTTCTGGACAGTACTGGAGGAACTCTGTGTGCTCAGCTTTCTCCTTTGTTAATGTGAGTTTGCTCCACAGAGATGCTGAATGGCAAATCCCAAAACAGGAATAAACTGCTCACCTTCCCAATGGCAATCTGCCATGAGAGGTGTCTGCTGAAGGTGTGTGAGAGCAGTTACCAGGGGGACACATCATGGAACCACAATACATCAGAAGCACAGGAGACTGAGAGGAAAAAGGAACACCTCTGTGTACACTAAACCAGTTCCTTTATTAGGATAAACCAGAGCTGGAGCAGAGCTGTGAGCTTTGTCAAATAAGGCACACCACAAAGTTTGAGTTTCGCCCCTGCTTTTCACTTTTCACTGCTTTACACTGTTCTGGTTACATGAATGACAGCTTAGATGGAAGTGACAGCACAGCCAGAGCCAGTCAGCACTGAGCCCCCCTGAGCCAGCAGGAGATCAAACTCCCAGAGGAAAGTTTGGGAACCAACACCCCACTGTGACTCTGAGCTTCAGCTTCTCTGATGGATGTCTCAGCAAGCTAGCTGCTCCCAGCCTTGTCAAACATATTTCTGCACCAGCACAGAAGAGCAAAAATAGCTCTCTCATTTCGTGTTAGATGTCCATGGCCGGATATCCCTGTCCAGATTAATAAGTCATTGCTAATTTAGAAAAGCACAGCTCATATACCTCTTTACACCATCCTGCTCTGCAGAGGTAGCCAAGCAGCAGGACATTCTCAGGCACCACCTGCACGGGCTGGCTCAGAACCTGGCAGAGAAACACGGGTGGTCTCCAGACACAACTGCAGCCCTGCTGACTCTGCACCTCCAGCTGTACGTAGAGGGATTTGGAAATGTATAATGCTATGTTAGTAAGTAAAGCTCCTATTTAGGCTAACTTAAAGCAGCTTTTAATCTTTGCTAATGAAAATCTGCAGTTATGATCCTAAGTCTTTTTCCAAATACTTCTGGAGCTTTGGGTGCAATCCAACAGCCACTGACTAAAAAGAAAAAAATCTGACTGTAGAAGGCCATTTCTGCTGACAATCCCGTACCAGCTGCAGAGGCTGGCCAACAGGGGAAGAGTCCAAAATTCAGCAGGGGCTCCCCTGACCCACCTACTGCTCCCTTTGTGCTGGCACAGGCCTCCTGCACACACCCTGAGCAGTGTAGAGCTGGCACTGTGCATCGAGCTGTGCCAGGGGACAAGGAGTCCACAATTTCTCTTGAAGAACTGCTGTCACAGCTCAAGTGCTCCTCAGGTAGTTCTTTCTCCTCTAAAGGAACTTGAGGTTTTGCACAACCACAGCCTCAGATTCCAATTTCTACCTACCTGTGAGCTGAGAAAAGATTGATCAAATCTGTAGTGTTTTTACTTTTCTGCTTAGCCAGAGCAGATGAGCCTGCAAGCAAAATAATCTGCAGTCTGGAGGGACCACTGGACTTGGCACTTGAGCTTCACTTCATAAGCATCGCCTTTGCCAGCACTTCTGAGCTAGAAAGAGCAAACCTGGACATGACAGCTGAGGAGAATGAGAGCAGGTTAGGAAGCACTAATGACTTGTTCACTTCCAGACTCCCCCACAGCTGAGAGAGCTGAGTGGTAGGTTTTGACTAGAGCAACAGTAATGCATTTGTGGCGTTCCCTGTTCTGCAGCCCCAAGGCTGCCTTGCCTGGAGCAGAGTGTGGCAGGGGCTGGCTCTGCTGCTGCTGAGGTAATTTCCCTTACATTGGGAAGATGTCTGTGCAGTTTGTGAAGTTCAAAGCTGGGCCAGCAGTGCTTGGGGACTGTCAGTGCAGGGACATGCTGATATGTAGGGGAGTGACTCCAGAGTGGTCCCAGGCTGGGGCTGAGCCTCTTCGGTGTGAGCATTGACAAATTCCTGAGATAAACCTCTAAATTGCCATTTGTGTCACAATAAGAGAGACAGTGACAGGGAGGAAACCTGACTTAAAACTCTTCAGGGAGACCCCAGGTCTGCAGGGAGACGGAGCCCCTGCTCATACAGCAGCGCTGCTACTCCAGCCTCTGTGCTCAGTCCTGAGGTAAGGTTTCAGCAGGCCAAAATAATCCCATTTAATGAGGTCTGGGGGGCATTGTGCCTCTCGCCAGCTCCTCATTAGTGAACGGACTGCACTACAAAAGGCAAACCCCATCAGCCTGTGCAGGCAGAGAGTGCTGCTGGGTCTGTTGCTGATTTACAAAGCTCAGCTGTTCTGGGTTAAGCAATCGCATATGGGAGCTTGTTGGGAGCTTCCTTCAAGTAAGCCCTAAAGTAAGTTACATCTTTATGGGAAAGTGTTTAAAAATAAAACCATATGAAGAAGCATGCAGGAGTACGGGTTGGAGGGGAAAAACATCTCTGGTTTTGTTTTGCTGTAGCTCACTGTCTGCATCTGGTAAACAAGAAGAAGATGAAACAACTACTAAAAGTGAAGTTACTATTTCAGGTGTGAAGAAATGGAGATTATTCCAAACTTACCTTCAAAGATTTTTATTGATCTTAGGGGTTTTTTTCTACTTCTTATGAGAAACAGAACTATAGTTTTTTGCCTTTATTTCTGTTTCTGCAGTTGTGAGAAATTATTATAGTAGGGACAGGCAATGGGAATAGAATAAGCTGGAGTTATCATCACTCTCCTGTGACCATGAGTATTTCAGTATTTGGTTTTCATCTCTGCCAGATGATCTCTGCAGGTTCTTTATGTGAGATGGCAATGCCAACAAGGTCATGGTTTTGAAGAAATGTTTCTGTGCAAATGTAATAATTTTTTTGACTTCTAGAAAAATATTGCATGGAAATGTGACTGGAGCACAGCTACACTGTCAGTAGGAGAGAATCCGTGATGCAGGGCCCGTAGTAGAGCCCATCACGTGTGAGCTGAATGTGCAGGACATAAATTCATACAGTTTGCTCTTACCCTGGTTCTGAGGGAGCAGTGAGTGATTTTTGGTGAGTCTTTAGTTAGGAAATGCAGTTATCGTTTGCAAGGGAGTTGGCAGAGGCTTCTCAGGAATGATGGCCTTGTGGTCCTTGGAAAATTGTTTAATGGTGGCAGACAAGTGGGAAAAGAAATGGCTTCTACTGGGGAGGCCCAGACCTTCCCTTAGTATAGTCTGATTTCCCATCTTTCACACCTCCAGGAAAAGGTCTGTGAATATCAGGTCACAGTGTGAAAAATTAATATTACTTACTTATAGCCCCTGTTCGTTTCCAGTATGTTTTGCCACAAGATTTGGAGTATTTTCACAATCAACATGGGTAAAGGAAAACATTTTGAGAGGTTGGCAGAAACATGCTAACAGTTTAGCAGGAAGCTGAACACTCTATTTCCATAGAAGTGTATAAACTGAGATCTTTTTATAAGTAGGAGGAAATGAAGCTTATGTTTTGTGGGTTTTAAAAATAAGTTACTGTATCTACCACATATTGCATTAAAATAAAAAGCCAAGGAAGTTAAAGTTACTCACATATGCTCAAACTGGCACATTCAATTTCATCTATAAACACCTAGAACTGATCCATTCATTGATAGGTAAATGGTATAGTCATCCTCTTAGGTTTGTATGGTTTCATGGTCCCATTTTTAAATTCTGTCTTCTAATTTTAATGAAGATTCAGACTTCAGAAATCTGTAAATCTGCTGAGAAGGAAACAGGGGCTGGGAGCATGTGAGAACAGAGGAACAAAAGCACTTGAGCTGCTTGGCTGGGCTGCTCCTGGGTCCCACAGCATTCTCAGCAGCCTGAAGGAACCCTGAAGAATGCAGATTCCTCCACATCTTTAAAAATTAAAACACAGCAACAAAAAATCTTTGCACTTTGATTCAAGGATCAGTTCAATGACTTTGATGCAACTGTTCACTATTAATCGCATACTGTATTTTAGTCTCCTTTTTTATTAATAAATACTCTTCTTTTTTTAATAGTATTCATATTTTTTTTGGTTTAACTTATTCTGGTGTTGATGGTCATAACATACCAGTCTGGTTTTGGGACTACATTTTTTCCTTCTTTGTAAACAGAAGTTCTACTTTTGTTTTTCCTCAGCCACGAGTCCTCTCAGGTCTGACCCCATGCCAGTTCATTTAGCATTCTGCATGGATATTCCTTGTATGAACACATAAATTTCAACCTTAGATGAATGTTGAATATGGTAATTTTAATTTCTGTAGTCACAGTTGATTAATTAACCATAGTTTCATCCCAAAATTCTACTTTATGATCTTTACAAAAAATGTAGGCATATGTTACATTTAATTTTCAGGCTTAAAGCTATTTAAAATTTTTATCATCCTACTGCTTAACAGTTCTGTTTAGTTTCTTTTTCCTGCTTATTTTTTTCTATTTACTAGACTAATTCTTTTGGAATGTGTTTTAAATTGCATTTGAAAATTCAAACTGAATTTGTATTTTGATGAACTTCACTCTATTAATTAGGTCTTTGTCCATTGAAACCTGATCGTTTTCCAGCCTTTCTCTGAAATCAAGTTTAAACAAGACTCATAAGTGCAGCAGAGCTATCATTCTCCATACATTTGTCAACAATCTGCACTTATTATACAGAAGGAGGAGAATATATTCCTCAATTTGAAAATGAAAATCAATGGAATTTTATCAGAAGCAGGTGGCTCTAGAAAAGACACCTGGGAACTAAAAGCTTTTTATATGTAATTGGTGGATACCATTTCATGGAAATTAGTTATAAATGGAAGAAATATGAGCAACCTTAGTATTTTAATCTTGTTGATGATCAAGGACATTTAAAATTTTGCACATTGGAATAAAGACAAATTTTTAACAGAAGAGCTTTCTAAATACATATTTGAAGCTCTTGAAAACAGTCCTCTAGTCATTTAATGAGTTAAATTTCTAATTATTCTTGCAAGTGTTTTCTAAAGGATTTTGTGAAAAGTAAAAAGAATTGCTGACATCATACTCAGAAACTGAGTAAAATAGGTTTATATAAGCTGATTCTGAGTCAATTTTGTTGGGGTACTCATTTAAAAAAAATTCTAAAAAAAATTATTTATTTTCCTACAAAAAATAACTCATCTAGATTTATGCGTATAAACAACAAAAGATGATAACTTCCCCCCCCCACCATGTGACAAACACTCAGCATAAGAAATACTTATTATTTTTAAACATAAATCATAAAAAATATTTTATGCTTGAGAAATGGACTCAGCATTTGGGTGCCAAATGACTCACACCAAAATCCTTTCAGCTGCAAAGGTTTTATTCACTTTTATACCTACAAGGGCCTGAAGAGAGAGGCAAGGTTTGAGGTTTGTGAATTCACTGAGGAGTGAGACAGCTGTAAACAGAGACACCAAAAATAGTCTCTTTCTAGTGAAAGTGCAGCTTCTTTGTGCAGTGTTTGTTTGCATCTCTCAGATGTTTTCTGAGGACATGAGCTCCATCCCTGAATGGCCTCTCATGAGTTCTGCTGGGCCTTGGGGTGTCCTCCAGCCAGGAGACAAAGATGTGCATTCAAGCACTGGACCTTCCCTTTGGCACAGGGGAATAACCACAATAACTCCATGGAAAAGCAGCTCTTCAGCACCACTCAGGCTTGGGAAGCCTTGCACTCCTCTCACTGTGCCAGGATGGGCTGTCTGATCCTCACTGAGACACACAGCAGGCAAAGGAAGGAAAGACTTCATACAGAATTAGGTGTGTGCACAAACACACCTGATATCCTCCTTAACAAGTTTGTGGTTTATAATTCTGATGGAGGGCTGGGGTAGATGTTAAAATGCAAGAGGAAAATCTTTAGAAATCCAACGTCCTGAAACAGGCCCAGTAGAAAAGTCAACAACTCAGATCTAGCTCAAGGCATCTGCTCAATGTATGGAACAAAAAAGGGTACAGAAGGAAAAATTCTTGTTAAGACAGAGAAAGAGATCTGTGAATTGCTTCTGTCCTTAGAAAGATTTTCCCTTCTCACACCATGATATTTCTCACACTACACCTGAGGCAATGGGACAGCCACCCTGTCTGAGCCTCTCAGTATTACTCCAGTCTTAATGGCTTAATTGGACTTCAGTCCCAATGCTGACATTCACTTTCTGTGGGCCTGTGTAAGCAATTTCTGTGGAGCGGAATCCAAGTTCAGCAAACTATGAAGTGATGGATATTATCTTTATTGGCATTACAGAGAGCTTTTTGCCTTTTTATTTTCAAGTAATATGTGACATAGAAATATTGTCATATTTATACTAGAGTCATAAGAACTCTCCTGCTCTTTTACTTAATATCACATTGGTAAAGAGCATCCAAGACCATCCATTTCACTGATTTTCTTTCATTTATACATGAGTCTGTGGCCATTTTACTTCAGGATTCATATTCAGTGTGTTATCCAAAGTCTGCCAAGTTATTTTCCTTCTTACTTAGGTGTTTGCCTCCAATCTGCTGACCTGTACTTCTACACGTGTTTTTTCTACACCATAAAGTGCACTGGACTCAGGAGCCAGTGCATCAGCTCTAACACAAACATCTTTGTTCCCTCCTAGCCCTTTTCTGTTTTGACATTATCACATAGTGTTGCTGCTCGACAGTTATGAAAGGTTAATCATTATGACAACACAGGTACCAAGCAGAAATATTAAACAGCCTATTGCCTGCTCATGCATTCACTAATTATACAGAACATGGGGACTTTTTACATAACAGCTATGCTTCACTGATCCCTGTCCAGCACATCAGGGAGAGTGGAGAGAAAATCCTGCACAAAGCAGTGGATTTCTTAAGGTTCAGATTGGCACGTGCTCAGTCATGGCACTTCAAAGACTTCAGAGTTTGCCCATCCTTTAGAGATCCAGGGACAGAGGTGATGACAAATTTTGAAACTTTATACATAATTTTTGTGCTTCAAAGCAGCCTGGAAAACATTTGCAGCATTTTGGGGTTATGGAGCACTGCTGGGCTGTGCTGGCAGCCAGTCTGAGTTGGTTACTCTTGTCCAGTGGAGATGCAGGCACCTGCATTGGGAAAAAATAGACACAAGGGCTTTGTTCAGGTACAGTCAAGGCAATGTGTTTAAACTTGATGAGGTTGAGGGACTTAAAGACAGATTGGTTTAATCATGAGTTTAATGACTCAGAGTACCAAGGTGATGGGTAATCCATCTCTCCAAAAGAGTGGTCAGGGAGCAGATTGTAAATCCACCAGGATAAAAATTTAGTTGTGAAGCAAGAAAGTAACTATCTTCAGGTGACACTGTGACATTGATGCCTGGGAAAAAGATGGAGTGCAGAAACAACAAAACCTGCAGCCTGGTGGTTTCTGCAGAGGTACATAGGTCCAATATGTGCAGCAGTTTCTGATCTGTTATGAGGAAAGCAGATCCTTTAAAAGAAAGTGTGGATCATAGAGATTATTGAGTCGTCAGATCAGTAGAAGAAGCTGCAGGCTTAAAGAAATGCAAAGCTATAAAAAGAGCAGTGGTACGTAGCATACAAAAATGCAATGATTAAAATAAGGACAGCAAATCTGTCTAAAGGGCATTCCTGTCACTGAGCAGCAAACAAACCATCTTTTTGGAAGTTTTCCCCAGCATAAATATTACATTTAACTGGAGCAGGAATGGCCAAGAACAGTAAGACACAACAAAAATGTGTGAAAGACACATGAGCCTGCCCTGTGAAGGAGTGTGGCTCAGGACATCCATGAGTGGTTAATGACAGAGAGAGAGATGCTCCTGCTCAAAGGAAACCCAGAGAAGCCTGGCACTGGCACAGGAAGGCTCCTGGATGCTTGTTTATCCACATGACAGAGTGTGTGTGTGTGTGTGACACTGGGGGATGCCACCAGGGAGCTGCAGTGTTGTGGTGTACATTTTGGGTTTTCCAATAGTTCTGTATGTTTTTGTTATTTATTTGTAATGCTTTATCTCTGTACTCCCCATCCTCAAAACCCCATGGTATTTCCCTGGTGACAGACATTGTCAATCACCTTGTAAGTCCTGGAAAATTCTGGCGAAGATGCCCTTCGATTGGGTCAGGTACTCAAGTACCCACCTTTCCATTGTTCTGTTAAGTATCCCTGTTCTGAGTCATACCCCTCTGCCTCCTCCATTGGTTCTAGGTTCTCCCCTGCTCGGGGTATACTCTCCCCTGGGTACTTAAGGTGAGAACAGAGGGCCGGAGGGCATTTTTCCAGGTGAGCAACCCCCTGGGTGGAATAAAGCCTGGTGAAACCCACGTGAAGAGTCCACTCTTTCTTCCATGCCGCTGACCACGCTCCAGCCCGAGGTTCAAACCCACCAGACCTTTCTTACATGCTGGTCAGAGAGCTAGCTAGCCGGTGAAGCAGCTCAGGACAGCACCACACTGCAGAGCTGATTCCTCCTGGGAATCCCTGCCTGGCCCGGGTTCGGATGCCTGAGGGAGCAGTTGCACACGTGCAGGCTTGCTGTGCTTTGGCCAAATACAGCAGTGTGATGCTTTGAAAGCAAATTCTGCTCAAGAGAGACAATTTTATGGTTAAAATAAGGAATTAGGTTTAAAGCAAAAAGTAACTGTTAAACCTTCATGGGGTATTATAAAAATGTGCTGAAGGACAAAAGAAAAGTTTGTTGAATCTTCTGGCATGATATCTCTAGGCAATGTATCTTGCTGCAGTTTGGTGATAGTATTAGAACTATGTCTTTGTAGCCATTTTGAGTACCTGGAAGCATAAAATAATAGTAGCAGGAATAAATAACCCATTGACTGATTGGAAAATTCTGGGGGATTTTTGTGTTGCTCTTTTTTTTCCCCCCCCAATGGTTGGCAAGTAGATAAAATTATTATTATTTTATTATTTTTGATTTTATTCTTGCACTAAAAGAAATTCTTCCTACACAGGAGCATTCTAAAAAAATAGCAGACTATATATACCCTTATCCTTTATTTGGTTTAGATTTGATTTACTCCCTGCACTAATAACATTGCCAATCAGATATGTGTAATAACACCTTCTAGGCTTAGCTAGCCCAGAACTGCAAACATTTCACATTGAGACAAAAGCAGCCTGCTTTAGGTTAAGATTGCTACAAAATAGATAAAAACCCCAGCTTTTCCCAAAGATCTGTAATTCTTCTTTGTAACAGCTCTTATCTTCTTTCCCACCTTGTTTTCTCTGTCTTTAAGAGAGAACTTTTCTTTCCTAGAAAACTTTACTGGTTTTTCTGTTTCTTCCAGTTAATTATTATCATGCTGGTTTTCAATAGATTATGTATCTATTAAAACACTGTAGAGAGACTTGGTCTTTCCCACTATGCTTTGTGAACTCTTGTAACATGCAAACTGGATTTGTTTGAAGTGAAATGCCACTGAAATAGCTAAAAATGTATTCTTAATACTCTGTGAGATGTCTCACCACTGTCCAGGTTTGAAACAGTTTAGACCAGTGCTGAGCTATATGAATTAGTTCTTTTTTTCATGTTTTGGAACTGTATAATCTTAGGCTACTCGAGCTGCCTCTGAAGTAGGCTGACAATAAGATTGGAATGACTGAGGAGATCAAATTCCCTCCAGAGAGACCTTGACAGGCTTTGGACAAGGGCAAACCTCATGAAGTTCAATAAGGGGGATTATCTTTAAACTGAAGGAGGGTGGATTTAGATTCAATANAGGATTGTCTTTAAACTGAAGGAGGGTGGATTTAGATTCAATATTAGGAAGAAATTCTTCCCTGTGAGGGTGATGAGGCCCTGGCACAGGTTGTTCAGAGAAGCTGTGGCTGCCCCATCCCTGGAAGTGCCCAAGGCCAGGTTGGATGGGGGTGTGAGCAGCCTGGGAGAGTGGAAAGTGTCTGTGCCCATGGCAGAGGGGTTGGAACAAGAGGATCCTTAAGGTGCCTTCTAACAGAGACCATTCTAGAATTCTATGATTTCCAGACAAACTGGAGCCAGGCCATGGATGTCTTCTGAATTAAACCAGCTTAAAATTTAATGGCCAGTTCAAACTCTCTGAAGTCAGACTGTAGGGTGTCATAAGAAGACACAACTATTGAGATGTCCATGCTAGCTAATGAAATAAATCAATAAAAATAAACAGTCTCCCAATCACTATGATATCTGGTCAGTGATTTTTTTCTTCTCTCCTGGGAGAGAAGACCTAAGGAGGGAGGATGTTAAGAGTGACAGCTGAGGTGGACTTGGTCTTTATTAAGTACTGGGAAACTACTAGTAACTACAGCATTGTTGTTGTTTTGAAGTGTTAAAAGGCATTTGGAAAAGGTTAAAAATGCAATATTAAAACAAAATAACCTTTTTAATAGCTTTGCTTAACAAACAAAAGGAAAAAAGATTTTTGAAACATGGAGGAATAGCTAGGGAAGATAGAACATTGTATCTGGAAAATGAGAAGGAAGAAGTCAGGGTGAAAAAGAAAACAAAAAGTATGAAACAGGGATTTTATAATCATTTATGTTCAACTTGTCTGCAATAATCCCAGCAGAAAATCCCAGGAGCAATTTTTCCAGCAGATTAATACAAATCCTTATTTCAAACTGCTTCATTTTTCAGAGCCTTATGTTTTGCTAAATTATCTTTTTTCTGGCTATACAGCAAATATTGCTTCCTCTAAAAGCCTACAGCGTTAATAGGCTTTTAGGAGTAATGGAAACTGATTCCAAATAGTGTAACTCTCCCTCTGCAATCCATGATGCATGAGAAGGAATGTGTCTGTAACAGAAGGGAGTCAGTGCAGGTCTGGGGTGCACCAGGTGTGGTGGGAAAGAGCAGGAGAAAAGTGCAGGTTTGGCTACCACGATCATATCAGTACCTAATGGCCACAGCAACATTTGGTATTGCATTGAAATAGAAGTTTGCAGGAGCAGTTTTCAAGTTCTATGTCCAGTTAAAATCTACTGGCTGGTTCACGTTTCAGACAAATTTATTGAAGCCACATTTCACCACTTAGTCTGTGATCCATCCCTCAAAAAAAGGAAACTGATCTACCAAAGGGCTTGAGTATGAAAAAATTGTGATTTGTCTATGTCTGATTTTGCTGTAATGTATTCCAAAGATCACAGCACTTCTTTAAAAGACTGTTGTTGTTTGCTCTGGGATTTCAGAACTTCCCACGTAGTAAAAAAGACACTGAAAGGGCTAAACTAATGAAGAATTGAACTATTAAGCTAGAACTATGTCAGATTTCTTCCAAACCAAGAAGTGTTCCTTGCCAAAGGTTTATAATGTCTAGAGCAAAGGTTTACAATAAATCCAAGAGCACATATTAGATCCTTGCAAAAAGTTACAAGTTTCTTCTGTCTGAAGCCTGTTGTGATAGAATAGGAAATCTGGGCTGCTCTACCCCAGCTCCTCTCTACTGACTGATATTTAAACCTATGTTTAGTTAATCAACATATCTAAACTGAATGCCTGCGGCTCCACTAAATGATATAATCAGTTCTGAAAACATATTTTCTAGATTAAGACCCAGAATTTACTCCTTGCTCCCATATTTACTTTCTTGCAGTATCTGTGTCCATTTTGGGTGATATGTGGAAGCACACAAAGTGAATATGAGGACTGGATATCTCACCAAAATTGTGTTTACTATGACTATAATGTTGCCACTAAGGCCCAAAATCCTAATATAAGGCCCCCCAAATAGTAATATTAGCATTATAATGTATTAATATTACATTTAAATAGTGTATTTATGGTTCCACAGTCTTCATTTTGATATAAGCTAAAACACTATTGGGCAAGGTGGCTTTGATCTATCCCCATGCAGCTTAGCAATTGGATACAGACTTTTGACCAGTCAAAACACAACTGTCTTTATTTTAAGGGTAGAGAGCAGACTCCAAGTGAGCTCCTTCCAGAATCAGTTAATGCTAAAGTCATAAAACTGTGTGAGCTTTGCAGCAGAATACACATAAAGGTATATCAGAGGGTGTTTGACTTTTACACAAGAACCAAATCATATCACACACAATATATTTTTGACAGGAGGTTAAAATGTGCTTTATGTATTCACAAAAAAAGACCAAATGTCAAAATAGCATAAATGCAGTGTATGTGGTGATGATTTTCAACACATAAATGAGATCAGACAAGGAAGTATTTTGGCAAAAATCTGTGAAAGCTTCTAAGTTGAACCAGAAGGATGATTCTGTGCCAGTTTGAAATTGACATATATTTCTACACAGCTATTTCTTTGATGCATATAGAGAGCCATATTTGACACCTTATTTAAAAGATTCCACTCTGTATGAAACAATTCTGTACTAAGTGGAAAATGGTTTAAAGTGCATAACTTGACTTTGCTATTGGAACAACGATTTCTGCAGATGGTTGAAATTTTATCACATGTTCCTGTGATTTCCATAACCCAAAGGCAGCTGAGGAGCCATTCTACAGTTCAACATTCTTTGAAGACAATGTGAGCCCTTCTACAGATTTGGGATAACAATCAAAAATTTATTTAAATGTGAAATAACTTCATATTTCATTGATTTTAGATCCATCCTTGATTTTTTTCCAATACCAATCATAGAACTCAAACTATAGAGCAGATTTCCTTTCTTATTTCTCACTTCTCCCAGTCAGGGATTGCCATATTTTTTTGCCTTGCTGTCAATAGTCTCTGAGATGCTTTTAGACACAGTTATAAAGTCCATTGTCCTCCTCAGGAAAATGCTGAATTCAGGAAAGTTGTTGTACAAGTGATGCAAATAGAATAGCAGCATTTAAAGTTGGATGCACTCAGTCTTGGAGTAAACACTGGGGCTTCTAAGGTCATTAATTTTATATGTGGAAACCCACGGAATTTAAGACACCCCTGTCTCCTGTGAAATTTTTAACTGTAAAATACTGTATAGCAGAACAGCTCTAATGAATTGTTTCCTGTAAAACCTTGGGCCACAATTCTATTAACATAAATCCTGTGAGTTGCTGCAATGCTGATCACCAGTCTCTCTGTTTTTAGAGATCGTAATGGAAATCCTCCTTTTCCCACCATGTAGCTGAGGAAAAGTCTTTCTTTAAGGCTACTGTGCAGGATATGGAATAGGCCAGCACAGGGCAGCATACGCTCTTTCAACTTTTCCAGGAATTTTCTGCTATAAGAATCTCCTCTATTTAGAAGAACACTATTTAATTCTTATTTTTTTCAAATTTGAAATCAGTAAGAAGGAGTGAGTAAAGAAATGTTGGAGTTATCACTTCCCAGGAGGAAAAACATGAAAAGTACTAGGGGGGTAAAGTCTGAAGGAGTTGTAGGGTTTTTTTATTTACACATAATTTAATTTTTTTAAAGTTTCTTCTTTTTTATATTTGTACATGTTCCTGGTTTTTGCTTTCCCTCAACAAAAGAAAAACAGTGAAAAAATAAAAGAATGATGTAAAACCTATTCTTATTATAGGAAGGGTTTCCATTTCTATTTTATGTTTTTGAGAGTGAGGAAAACAAATGAGTACAATACCTGGTCATAAAACATTGGCATTTCTAGGAATGCTGTCCACTGATGGCAACACACTGCTCCAACAAACGTCTCATGTACATCCCAGAGAGGTGTTTCCTGACTTCCACTGATAGTTGAACCTTGGCTGCTGCTGACTGTTTCTGCTTTCTTTAGCCTTGGTCACAATGTGACTTCCATAAAAAATCCCGTGAGGGTAATATGGAGAATTTTCTTTTTCATGGTTGAAGAAACATCAAAGGAATGACTGGATTTAGTCTGCAGAAGTGGTGAAACCTGCCTGGAAATGTCTCGGCACATATAGGAATAATTCATTTTATTCCAGTTAACATGTGGAGTTATTTGCATTGTACTGCATATTCATTTAGCTGTCATCACCACGGGTGGGTTTCCATTTTCCACTTTCTGTCTGAGCAGTGATTTGGTAGAAGATAGCTCCTACAGGAACATAGGAAAAAGTGATCTATAGCAGCCATAAAACCAGGCAAGGTGGAAAATGGTTTTACCTACAGGTATTGATATTTCACTGCACACTTCAATCCCTGTTGGGCAATTGCTCGTAAAAAGAAAAGGCTTTGGTTAAGCTGGCAAAGATTAGAAATGCCACATATTACACACCCCAGATAGCATTCCTTGCCTGGAATGTGGGTGCCCATAAATGATAAATATGACACAGTAAATAGATGGCAGAAAAACCAGAGATGTGAAGATCCTATGTCCTGAAATGGAAATAAAACTGGAATTTTGTAGTAAGAGATGGCAATATGACAACAGAAACACTGAAATAATACTTTTTTTCTGAAGGGTCAGAGAGTTTTCTACTTATTTTATTTTAGATCTTACATTCTAGAGGTCCAGAAATTTGCAGGAAAAATGTTTCTAGTTGTCGTGTGGGTTTTGGTGTGTTTTTGTTTTTTTGAATAGGTGTTCCAAACAACATGAAGCATTATTTACTAAATATGTATGTGGCCAATAGAGCTCTACAGGGTATTTTCATTCCTCCCCTAATGACATCACTTCTCTGAAAGCCCTCTATATAAACACCTCACTGCTTGGAAAAACGTTTATTTTTGTATTCTACATTCTTTGCTTTACGCTACTTGTGTGGCTGAAAATCTTCTCCAAACAAAGCAAATTACAAAGTGTCATTGGAATGGCCAAATTCCATGGAGAGGGCCCCCAAATCACAGACTTAGAACAACCACAAAACTTTGACTAAAAAATTGCACAAAAGTACTACCTTTTCTATTCTATTCTATTCTATTCTAGAATAAGCACTACTGTGCTAAGGAAAGGTGGGAGGTAGAGGAACGTAGAAGATTCATCCTGCCATCAAACAGTTCCAGCCTCAATGTTAAAACCTGTTCCACAAACATATTACTTTGTTTAAAAAAAAGATTTTTAATCTCTGCTTGAGAGTCAGAGTAAAATAAAGTTGAAAAGTAATCTTGTTGGGGTGAACCTAGTAATTGTGAATAAACAGCTGGGGATTGCCAAACTCAATTACCTGTGTTTTCTCATGTACAGTCCTCATAAAGAAAGACAAGAGGAGCATTTGCAAACATGTACTGCCCTTTCTGCAGCCTAAAGTCTTTCTCTCTGAGTGAGTTTGAGCTGTCTTAGAAAATCTTACCAATTTAATATTAGAGAGTACAGAGAGAGATGTATAAGAAAAAAAAATCAACCAAAATTCTCTTATAGAAAAAGAATTAGGAAACCTTGCATGTATTACACTCCATTTAAGAAATATGTTAGAACAGTAATCATGAAAGTCAGTGGTATGTTGTTTTTTCAGGGAAATACAAGTTTCAAATTCAGCTGTGTAGGTGGTACTGGCCTCCCTTTAGCTCCGTAGGTTTGAAAAATGCAAGCTATGCACTGACAAAGATTTGCCTAGTTGAACATTTATTTTGGTATCACTTTGTCTTGCAATCTTAAGCCAGAATTGTGTTTCATGTTAGATACCTGTGAGCAGTTTTCAGTCATATCATAACTACATTTTGGCATTTAGGGGATTATTTGTGCAAAACCAGCCCAAGGCAGGTGGCATTGAAGGTTGTGCACTGGAAGTGGAGACCCCAGCATCCTGCAGTTGTAGCAGCTCCAGGGATTTACCTCCTGCAGCAAAAGGTGAGTATCCAAAAACTTTGAGGAGGGCTTTTCTTTCCTTGGCAATAGTGAGAATAGTGTAATTCACATGATGCATGATTTTAGTTATGAGAGATGAGAAAGAGATCCAAAGAATAGTCTTGAGTTTGATTCTGAGGGATCCAAACAAGTAATAAAACAATTTCTTTCTATGCCTGATTTGAAAGACTGGGCCATCAGATCTAGATTAGCCTGAAATAGTTACGGAGCTTCATGCTGACATCTGTACCCGATTCAGAAGAAACTGCACTCATAGACTCCTGAGGCACGTGAGCTTTGGCAAGGTAAAACTGATTCATTCAAGAGCAGAGGGAAAGAGGCAAGTTAGAGAAAAGCTGTCCCTCACTGAGAGCAGCATAAGCCAAAAGAAAATAATACATATCAAAAGCCAGGGGAAGATAGAGAATAACTTGGCAAAATCCAAGATAGACCCTGATTTATTATACAGATAATGTTCTTTGGCAACTTATAGCACAATGATGAAGAAATTTTCCAGGCTGGGACATAATTTTATACCAATTTTTCAATTTGTTTAATTTTGAGCTTGGCATAGGAACATCAGAAGGAGGACACTACTTGAAGGAGCTCCATTTTGTCTATGCTTTGTATATAAAAAATATTTAATATTTTTTATGAGTTCTTATATTCTTGCACGTTTCCCCTATCGAACTCTATTTTAATTATTTTTCTGTCTCAGTAAGCTTTTCTTAGCATATTTGCAGAAGATGTGTGCAATGTATTATGCTGTGCCAATTTCTTCCAAAGTAGCTTATGAGAAAAACTAACAACCTAAAAATAATGGAGTTTTTTTCACTACTATTTCAGTTGTCCAGTTTTCATTCCAAACTTATAGTGAAATATATAATCACGAAGGTGTATTTTGACAGCTCTTCTGAAGCTGAGTGCAGAATAATTAAAGCAAATAGCAATTAACCTGTGTCAGGGAAGGCCTCATAATGTAAGTGCTGCGTCAGGGAAATTTCTGTTGTAAAATCAAAAGGATAGACAAGGAGAAAAATAGTATTTGAGGCAAGCTGCCAGTCAAATTATGTTCAGTATGGTTGACCTAATGTTCCTTCATCTTTCTAGTTAGAGTTGTGGTCTTGAGGAACATAATAGGAGCTGGCAAGGAGCTATAAGTATAGAGGATGTAAAATGGAATAAAGACAACTTTCCAATTTGGGATTAAAAAAATGAAAAAAAAATTGCATCTATATACACACACGTACTGAAAATGAAAACAAGACTTATGCAATTAGGCTTAGTTCTGTTATTTATAAAATATGGATTTTATGCTTTTTAGTGAATAGACTGCTAAATACACTGAGGCATGTCAGTAAAAGCTTTTAAATGGCTATACAGAGTAAAACCAAAGTCCATAGTATGCTGTCTCAAGCAATGAGTAAAAGCAGATGTCTATGACAGACCAAACATGAAATCAGAAACTACCTCAGTAAGTGAAAGTTTTCTCTTTTTTTCCCCTTGTTCTTAATAATTCCTTACATTTGTCTTTATTTTCCTGTACTCTGAGCTGATGTTCTCATAGACTGCATATTACTCTGCAAGATGCAGTCTGCTGTAATTTATAACACATCATGTTGTATGTGAAATGATGATTTATCTTTCCCTCATGTAAATCATTTCTCATTTATTTTGTTGAATTGTATCTGCCGTTTAAATGACCAGTTGCCCATCTCAAAGGGTTTTTAGTATTTCTTTAGTGAATCTTCAACTTCTGCTCCCACTCTCTGTTTTCAGCTCTTTTATCTTCCTCTTTTGGCAAGGGAGATTTTGAGAGCCCTTTGGAAAGCCAGATATATTATATTAAGTGGATCTTCTATATCACAAACTTTTTGTCTCCTTCAAGAAAACAAAGAATAAAGACTCACTTATGTTTTAGTTTATCTGTTTCAATCTGTTACAAATTTTCTTGTACTTTGGAATGATTTTTAAGGTATCAATATCAAATTTACTGTCTTGTAATTTCGTGCCCTTCTCAGGACACACATTCATCATATTTTCTGTTTCTCAGCCCTCAAGTACCAAGGTGGTTTTGAGCTAGAGCTCATGAAACAGAGCCAGGTCAATTACTGCATCACAGATAAACTTTAGAATGGCTGGAGGTGGTCCTGGCTGATCTGTCTCTTGCCTAGACTGATTTTCCCTATGTTTATGTTGGTATGCTCCTAACTATCCTTTGATATTCTTATCTGCTTTATACTCCACAGAATGAGAACCAAGCTGTGCTATAAAGTTAGTCCCTCTCACACTCTTCAGGGGAACTCTACCCTCTGCTGATTTGACTGTACATTTTGCAGCTAATGTCAATGGATTTAAGTTGGAAAATTTCAGAATTTAGTTTTCCAACTCAATAGCCGAAGAATAGAAGCAACAGGAAAATCATTTTTACAGACAGAGGAACTGCAAGGTGCTGTTTCCATTTGTCTTTCTGCTTGGTATCAAAAAAAATTGACTGCACCCACAAGTACAATACTGCAGAAAGTCTAATATTGAAAATTCATACAACTTCTCCATAAAAGAACATGGACTCTAAAGAAATTCTGGAATAGCTGGCAAGAAGAGTCCCCATCTTTCACTCATCTGTCTTATTTGAGCAGTAACAGAAGGTGCATAAGAGAGATCTGATCCAGCAGAATCTGTCACTGTACTTCCTTTATTCAAGGAAGCTCTTCTGTACATCTTAAATACAAGAGTTTTCCAAGAACTCAGAAAATATTCAGAATGCTGCACCGACTGCATGAAGTATTACAAAGGGCTCTAGTTGATATAAAAAATATTATTGTTCAGCAGAAGGGACCATGATCTGCTTAGCTCTAATGTCACACTATTAGGTTCAAGGCAAAAAGGAACAACTACAATGCTTGTTTAGTATAAAAAGATGAGGAAAAACCTCAGGAGAATAAACCAGTAATTCAAGTTTCTGCTGCAGGATGAGTCAGACATGGGAGCAGCAGCCAAGCCCCTGCCATGACTGAGACATGGGCTGGTGCATGCACTGCTTGGAAAGCTGGTGAAAGCTGGAGTCTGGAGCCAAAGCACGCTGGGGAATTACTGTGGATTAATTTCTGTTGGTGTTGAAGGGTGCATCTGTCCTAAATCCTTTGCTCGTTATGACTCTGCTCTGCTCAAGTGGACTGGAAATAGATAAAGCTGAAAAGACATTTTACTAGGGAGATAAATACTGCTGGGATCTCTAACACCACAAAATAATATACCTTCCCAAATGCAGACTGGAGAACAGGTATTGTCAAAATGGTCCAGCCAATGCAGCTTGTTAGGGGTGAAAGATTTCAGCATTTCCAAAGCAAAATGTATTCTCATTCTGCCATGAATTTTGGTGAAGGGATTCATTTGAAACTGATAGAAGCTCACAGATTATTTTCTCTTAAATATCAACAAATAGTAAGTTTTGTTTTTGAAAGGCCAAGCTTTTAGACAGCAAGAGAACAGTCAATAAAAGCAAGTGGGATGGAGAGGTTAAGTTATTCTTTAATAAAGGCAAAAATTATCTGAAAACTATATCCTAGGGATATGTGAAAATTAGTAATTGAGAGATTGTTGGACAAATAACCCCCGCTTCTAGAGCAGAAAAGAGCAAGCAGAAAAAAAAAAAAAAGGCTGAATGTTGAAGATTTAGGCAAAGCAACAGATGAGGGAGAAGATGTGAGGAAGTGAAAATTGCCAGACTTTGCAGAGGAAATTAGGAACACACTTCAAACCTTGGATAGCAAAATGAAAGAGCAATGGAAGATGGGAGATTTAAGGCAATGCAGGAGGACTCTAGAGGGCGTGGGCACGTTGTGCTCTCAGTAGGAATATGAATGTAGTTTATGGATGTGATGATAGGAGAGCTAATGCCAGAGGGTACTAGTGAGAAAGTGTGACAGGAGAGCTGGCAGTCACATACAAGGACCTGCAGACACTCCCACTGAGGGATTTACTATTCCACCCCCACAGTGATGAACAACCTGGCAGGGAATATTGCAAGGCTCTGAACAGGATTTTAATCATTCCTTCAGATGTGGGTGTAAGGGGCAGATAAAACCTTTTAGCTGTATAACGTGATAATGACTGAAGCATGGAAGAACATGGGGAAAGGAGTGCAAAAGAAAATCAGGTGATGACTGCCCCAGGCAGGGGCAGGGAAACAAAGGGGGACAGAGACAGAAATGAAGATCCAGAAGGAAGAGGGCTTGAAAAGCAACACAGAACGTGAGAGCAATCCAGCAACCCTCTCCGTCTCTAAGACCTCAGAGTGGTAACTGGATGCTAGTTGGATTTTAAATAAGGCTGAGAAATGTGGCTATGCTGGTGTTCAGCAGGGGAGGGGAGCTGAGATCTTGGTGAGTCCAGGGCAGTGACCTGGGGCTGCTTTGTCTGGGACAGCTGTGCTGACACCATTCCCTGCTCTGCCTGCAGCACAAGCAGCTGCACACTGTGACCACTCAGCCCTTTGCCTCTGCATGGGCTTTTGGATTGTGTCTCAGGTCAGGAAATTATTCTGGTATGGAGTGGGAGCTCTCCTTTTCCATGTATTAAAGAACTGCACCTAGTCTCAGACTGCACAACATGTGTCAATGTGTATTCACATGGCCTGGATGGTCACAAACACTCAGGTGGGGACAGGCAGCAGCCAGTGTGACATCTAAAAGGTAATGAGGGAAGTCCTGAACCTCATATAAACATTCACCCACTAAGATGGAGTGCTAATGTTTATAGTTACTAATGGTGAAAGCAGGTTTTTTGTGTTAGAGAGACACTTATTCTATTGCATCTGTTTATCTAATATGGACATTGCGTGGCAAGGGAATATGTAAGAGTTACAGTAGCAAGTTTAGCAATTATTTTTACAATAATCTGTGGATTTCAATCTATTTGTCATTTCCCATTCTGTAGTCAGCAGAACCCAATCATTTTTATCAGAACTTTGAGTGCTACAATACACCATCAAGACTGGAGAAAAATGGGGATATAAAAGTAATCTCTGCAACAGGTAGGGGTGTTTACATATAGATAGCATGTTTAGTTTGATAAATGCTTCTTCATGTAGTCAGATAGTTTTCTAAATATCTGATATCAAGAAAACACACAGAAGGTGCCAAGTTCTATTTCTGTTTTCTAGATAGATCAAAATGAACTGAATTTATAAATGCCACTGGTGTGCCACTCATTTACTGACATTAAATTCTGAAAATTGTGAAGAAGGACAGCAAAAGAGAGGCTATTTAATTTTAATAGAGAAGTGACAGTTCTGTGAACTTTCTTTGTCATTTCTCATATGAGCTTGTCAAGCAGCATGAGTGAAAATGACATTTGGGAAAAGAGGCAAACGTGGGGAATTTAGTGACAATTTGTTGTTTTCTGTTTTTCCCAGACACCTTTCTTGAAGAAAAGGGAACTCTGAAAGTCAAAAAAATTTTGAATGCAGAATAGAATTGAGAAAAACCTTATTACAAATTAACTGTATTAGTTCACCCTGCCAAAAAAAAAGAAAAAGAGGGGATTAGATTTCTTTGCTTTCCTTGCATTTGTGCGATAACCTCAATCAAATAGGACAATATATAAGCTATTCTTCTAAAAGAAAACCTATAAATATGTAGATATAAGTTAGCATGATACCAAACCCCAGGCACCTGAATTTACCATTGCATTTTTGCATTTTTCTTTTCTGTTACAGTTTAATACTGTTCCAGGTAAGGAAAAACAATAATAATAATAATAAAAAAGACAATACCAAATACCATGCAGAACATATAAAAGAGTATTTCAAGATTTTTTTCAAAGCTGAGAAATGGCTTGCAATTTCCGTGGGCAGACACCCCACTGTGTTTGATTCCTGATAAATCCCATCCTGCTGCCTCTCCCGTGGCAGGGATGGGGCAGCTGAATCCCAGGAGGAAGCTCACCCTGAGCAGCACACATCCCCAGGATCCTGCCAGCTTTAGCAATGTGACATTGCAGGGCAGGGGAGGTTTCACAGCTTCACCCTGGCATGCCCAGGGCCAGCCCCAGGGGCACAGGGGACAAGGAGTGAGTAAAGAGCTGCTCTGCTCTGCTGGGCACCACAGAGCCCAGTGCCTGGACCATCTTGCTGCCACAAAGGTGCTAAAACTGTAGAAAGCCTGGCACCTCTTTTTTTTAATTTTTTCTTTTTTTAAATGAAGCCCTACAGCTTATTTTCTCAATTTCCAATAAAGGATTAATTGAAGTATCTATTTGAACTGATCATGGCCTGCCAGTACAGGCTGCAGCTGAAAAATTGTATTAACAGCCTTCTTAAGCTAAGTCTTATTTTTCATGGCTCATTAGCTTTGCTGCAGTCTGCTCCAGGGTGAAATTTTACAAGATTCCAGTTTTAAAGTGTTTTCTTTAAGAACTGATAACTAAAAATGACTGGCAAGTTCAATGGTATATAAAAATAAATAAGTTATTAGCGTTAGACACTTCTAATTTACAGGGCTTGAAAATGTCAGATAAGAAAAAGGTGGCAGACAGTTATCACTGCTAATTACCTTCCAGCTCTGTTCTGGATACATTTGCAGGAGCTGTGAATGAAGTGGTGCTCTTCAATGTGTAAGAGATAGACTAGAATTATTTTGTAAAAACTTCAATAAGAATGCTTTGTTGAAGGTAAAGGGTACTCAGATTTCAAGCAGAGGATTATCTTAGCAGCCAGGAATATGTCCTTTCCCAGCGCTGTGCAAGAGAAGAAGGGAGAGGGATCTCTGGCAAGCTTTGCTCATTCCTTTGCCAGCTCCTTGGGGGCAGCAGGGTGTTCACAGCCTGCTCACTCCCCACCCTGCCCCAGAGAGGGGATCTGCCCTGTCCTTCTCCTCCCCGGGCAGCGTGGCCAGGGCAGAGCTCCGGGCTGTGTCCCCAGTGAGCCTCAGTGCTGCCCACTGCCCACACTGCCCAGGGCAAAGCCAGTCTGGGAATTGGCAGCTCCAGGATCAGAAAAAATTCCCCAGTCTGAGCTCCATGGCTTGTCCCAGCTCCTCACTCCGAGGCAGAACAAAAGAAATTTCTTGTCATGCAGCAGTTCTTAAAATGCAGACTCAGGGGTGCAGGACACCTCTAAATCATCCCTGGGCACTGTGGCTGCCCACTTGTGGATCTGATCAGCAGATTATTTAATGCAGAGGGGGGGTTCTCCCTCTCCCCCACCCACCAGGTGTGCAGTTGCTCCCCAAATAGCCCCTCTCTCCTATAAAAACACAGTTTAATATTTGTGGGGTAGGAAAGAGTAAGTGTGTGTTTGACACCACTTAAATTATTGCCACATACTGAGTGTGGCAATCTGCACAGCTGGGAGGGGTTTAGGCTAGGAAACCAAAGCATGCAAGAAATCAGCAAGGTTTATTTATGCCACCTCAGTTTTGCTTTCCATTTCTCAGATACTGAAAGAGCTTGGCCTTACATTTACAGCCCAAAATATTAATAGTTAGATTTTTTTGTGCCCTCTTTCAAAAAAAAGTTTGGAATTTGTCTTCTTGGAGGTGGTGGGAAACTCACTGCCTCATTTAAAGAAAAAAAGGACCTTTATTTTTACACAATATGGGTCATGTTTCTATTACTAGTCAGTTTGAGAAAAAGCTTTGAAAGAAATGTTGTCAGAGAATCCAAATCCAAGTTAATACATTGTCTTATCAACATCAACTCTACTTTGTACAGGAGCTACCCATTTCACAGGAATTGAGTTTATTGATGAAATAATGGGAGAAAGGATGTTCCAGAAAATAGGCCTGTTTCAAATTTTTAGATTTTTTTGTTCTAGATTTGTATTTTGGGACTTGGCTTTATGTTATACCATATATCATATGATTGAAACTGTTTCAAAGAAGGAAAAATGGTTCCAATATGTATGAAGAATTCCTTTCCATATATCATGAAGGAAAAAAAAATGTTTTGACAATTGTTTTCTCAGGAGACAAGATTTGTGTGTTCTGAGGTGCAGTAACATGTCACCAGCTAAGCTGGTAAACAGCAGCAGTCTGAAATAGCCAGTGAGGATGGCTGGTCCGAAAGACTTTTTTCTAAAAAACCAGCTGCAATGCCATTTTTCATTTAGCTGGTGACTGGCAGTCAACATTTCTTTTGGATTTGAATAAATATGCTCTATATAATGATTTCTTAGCATTTTGGCGTCCATTCTTCCTCTCTTCTCTAGCAATTCTGGGCTTTGTTATGTCCCTGACTGTGATGTCTGGCACGTGGTTTTCTTCCCTTGCATTTTTAAAGATGACCTTCCTGGTAAATCTGCTTTCAAAGGTCCCTCGGCTCCATTTAAAATCCAGACCTTTAAACATGGTCTTTAATAGTTGCAAAATGTCCTCATAAATTTCAAGCTATGTATTTTCTATATTGTTTCTTTATGGTTCATTTAGTGTGACATTATATAAAAATTTTAAAGAGGCATTTCCTTCTCAATCACTTTTGAGTGAAGTGTCTGGAAAAATCACTCTTAAAACTTTCTGTTTGAGCCATTAATTAGCACACTTCTTTTTGTTAACTGCTGCTGTAGCTTTTGATTCACTGGCACCAGCACACTTCGGAGTGATGGATGTGCTGTAAAGGCTTAGATAGATAGGCTGTTTGCTTGTCATTGTAAAATGAGATATAGCATTCACTTTCAAAATGAACTTTATGGGATAATACTTTACAGAAGTGATGATGTCGTCCTGGATACTGCAGCTTTGTAAGCAAATACAAATAATGCTCCATGTGTTTTATTGGCCTTTGTCAGTGTAACCTTTAACAGAAAATTAAGACAAATTCAGTGCAGTATTTTAAGATGAAAGGGGCATTAACATAATGGCATAAATAACAACCCAAGAATTTATGTAGGTATCTATAAATAAAGAAACAAATGTTTCCTGAACATAAGAAAGAATCTGCTGTGAGGGAAAATCAAAAAGTCTCATGGAAATAGAAGGAGCTACTGGAAATCAGAACCCCTTGAGATGGCGAGAAATTTAGTGGCTGTGGTTTTATTTTGACTCTTCTTCTAGAAAAAAACCCCGAAGTTTTAATATTGCCCAACATTTTTCTATTATGTATAACAAACTGCAGTGTAGAAAGCTTTTCACATAATGGGAATTAATGACCAAGGGAAAACGCAAACAGAAAAATAAGAGGGACATTTGTGGAGTTAGCACAGGACTGGTCACCACTGTCTTTCTTGTCCTTGAAACTCTGAGGGATTAAAGGCAGTGAGGTGCTCCCATGTCACTGTAATGAAAGGCCCAGAACAACAAACATTTCAGAGAGGAAAAGCAGCCTGAAGAAAACAGAGAAACCACAACTGGTTACTGCCCTTGGTTTATTGGTGACCAGGAGCTCTAACACAGCAGGAAAGGGTAAAGCTTAGGCAACATCTGTTATTTGTCTAGTCTGAATGGAGCTGGAAAGCAGTGCTGGAATGAAATCCATCCCGGGTGAGGCAGGAGCCTGAGTGCCTGGCTCAGCTGGGACCCCCAGCCCCTGGCTGCACCCTGGCACGGCTGGGCTCCTGCACCGCCTCCCCAGAGAACAGCAAGGAGCACAAACACCATCACAGACCTGTGAGGAGGTGTCCCAGAGAATTATCAGGGACATTGATGAATCACACTGGCATTTAGACTGTGCTCAATGGGAGCTAAAAAGTGAAAAAGCAATTTCATTCTGTAGTAGATTTTTAAAATACCTGCAGGCAGATATTTCCCTGGGTCATGGCCCAGTCTTGGAACTTTCATTCTGCAAACTCCTTCTCTTTTTGGCTCTTACACCTGGTGCTCTTGTATAATAATAATAATTATGCTCTTGCATAATAATAACACATTTAGAGTAAAGAGAGCTGCCAATTACAGTGATAGCACCAAGACTCAATTATGTACAAATTGTGCAGTATTTCCTTTTGGTCATTACAAATAGAGTTAATGAAAGGTAGAAATGAAAAATTGCTTTCAAAAGATGGATGAATCTATAAATAATAGCCAGAAAAAAAAAAGTTGTCAATTTACATTCTACAAAACTTGGGTGGGTTTTGGCAGGCAGCATTAAATGTAATTTTGTTGTGTTGCTGTGCATCATCTCAGGACAAAAGGTATTGCACAATGCTTGTATTTAATGTATTCTACTTATGTCAGTCAGTAAGTGATAGTATGGCCTATCTAATTAAATCCAGATTTCTGTGCATCCCTTCATTTACTTACTGTGCAAATAATGGGAGCTAGCATTAAAGTATTAAAATCAGATAAAATTGCAGTTCATATTAAGACAGTGTGTGGAAATATATAATATAAAATATATCTTATGAAATGTAATCTCCTTTACATATTGCAAAGAGCTCTGATATTCATCAAGATATTTCCGGGAGTGTATGATGAGGGGAGAAAATGAGTGTATTATCCTTTCTCTAGGGATAAACTTGCTTCTTGCTGATCTCCCACACTGCTTCTTTGAATAAAACTAGTTCTTGTTTGATCTTTTTCTTCTTGTTTGAGGAAGGTTAGCTTCAAAAAGGAATATTGGAATGTAGTCAGCCTCTCTGCAGTCAGATACTTTGCAGAGCAGTGGGTGAGCAATCCAGGGCCTCTTCAGCTCTGTCCCTTCTCTGGTCACACTGGGATCAGTTCCTAAGACAAATCTGGCTTTGTTTTCCCCGTTTCAGACAAGCACAGGCCGAGGGGAGCCAGCAGGGTCTGGCTGGCAAAGGCACTGGGACTGAGAGCAGGATCCTGTGAAGGGCTGCAGGATACTCAGCCTGACACAGTGTGTCACACTCCCACAGGGACTGTAGAGACTGCCAGGACACCTGGGATCCACAGGTCACCGTGTTCCCTTTGCCTCCAGATGGAAACTGCAGCCTGTTTAGGGACAGAGCAGCTTTAAGTGACTTTTCTGAACATTGCATCCTTCAGGCTGGCTCATGTGTCATTCACAGGGATGTAAATCCTCCGAGGCCAATGGGAATTGTGCTGGGCACAAATGCAGTGAGAGTGAGGTCCTCAACATTCATGTGCAGGATCTTCACTTCTCCATACCAGTGTTACCTCTTTGTGACTAAGGATTTGCTTTTGAAATCATCGTTTTGGTTTGTATCAGAAACATTCAAATATCGTCATCCTGGACTATACACGTACACATTTGTAACTGAAACTCTTTAAAATCATCCTTTCTTGTTCCTTATGAAAGTATGTCTAATAAATCCTTTAAAAATGCATCTACGCAATCTTGAGACAGGCATTATTAAAATTAAGGACTTTCAAATTTAGGAGACACTTTAGGATTAGAGCCTTGTATTTAATATCACATCAATGCTTCAAAGAAATTTATTCAAACTTGTACATCAGCAATATGGAAGGTGGCAGGTATCTTCCTGCATTGTTATCTGCTGGCTGGGGACCAAAAAAGCAAAAATTAGTGCTGTAGAAATCTGAAAATTTAATTAAAATGAGCTCATAAAACATTACATGAATATTGCTTATATCTCTGGAACAATAATTGTAACAGTTCATTTTTTAAACATTTTCATCAACCAAGCACTTAAAAATTTTCAAACTAATACAATTATCTGAGAAAAAATAAAATTGCAACTATTTCCACTCAGTGTTGTTTACCCTTGGAGAAGCAAAATTGTCTGCCAAATGTGGAATGAATCCTTCCTTTAAATTCTGACTGGCAGGAAAAAAAATCTGCTCACTTCAAAAATTATCTAATTTTGTAGCTGTCTCAAGAATATGTCTCCTTTTATCAGATGATGCCCTTTCTTCCTTGAGTGGAAAACTCACTGTGCTCCATAAACAGTCACTTTGCATTACGTAGATTATTTGCCAAGAGAAGTAAAGGAATGGGCTTTTGACAATGATGGAAACAATGAAGCATGAAGACTTCAGAGAAGATCAAAGGTGCTCATTAGTTTAAATGGTAAGAAACAGAGCTGTTAGCAATAACACAGTATCTTTCTTGTTACTCTTACATACAGTACGAAATCCCATAATACTTGCATCAGAAAATGCCTCATTTACTTTTCATGAATCAAATATTTAAAAGAAATTCTTATGCTTCGTATCACATGCAGCAGACGGACCCCCTCATTTATTGTATAATTTGATGTATTTTTTTTATTGCTTGAAAGGCTAATTCAGATTGCAGAGGTTTTATGAATATTTTATAGACTCAGTGTTGTGAATGATCAGAAATCTCTCTCTGATATGCTCTGGGCTTACAATTCAGCAGTGCTCAAATTTAACCCAGCAGAGGAATAGAGTGTGGAAGCAAAAACCCAGTTGAATCATCTTCCCTATTCCTGCATTTCTACTCAGAGCTCTCTCATGGCAGCTACAGGTGCCTCCCACATGTATAGAGCTGAGCACATCAGTGGGGCAAAGTAATTTCTTATTCATGTCTCTTCTCTGCTAAGACACAACTAAGAGAATCTAATTTAGACAAATTCATGTTTTAACCACGGACTTAGTTCAACCTAAAACTATTTTTGATCTTATTTATATTCTTGCTTTAAATTATAAAGGTCTGCAAATCTCCTAGTACATGGTTTAGCAGTTCTAATATTACTCTTTCCCTGCTCAATTTCAGGTTGAAGTATAACAGTAATACAACTGGTTTAATTAAATTTTTACTGCTTCTTTATGTCTCTTATGATTATGAGACTGGTGCTGTATTTAGATAGTGAATTATTTTTATTTAGTAGCACATAAGTAGTTTTTAAATTCTACCCACTATGGACTTTCTCTCTGTGTATCCTGCAAAATACAAAGGGATTTGCATATTTAAAATTTTATGATGAAATATTCTGGGCAAAGTAGTGGATACATTAGTGAGGGACAGATAAAAAACCCTCATAAAAAATATATCTTCAGCATCCACAGTGAGCAAGAAATAACACTGAAAAACCTGCCAGAGTACCACTGAAACCCACCATACCTACAGAAATCGCTTATTTGTAATATAATGGACACAGTCTCTTTCTTTAATAGTGATAAAAACCTCACCTTCCTGCTGGCTCATACAAGGTCTGTGTCCCCTGCACTGCTCAGGTTTGCTGTGAACCCCTTCAGGTAGAGAAGATCTCAACTCTGCTGTACCAGGGCTGGAAAACCCTGTGTCAGTCATCCTGTGCCTCAGCCAACTGCTCCCCTGCTCACAGCAATTGTGTGTGTGACACCTAACCACTGTGTCAGGATAAATGCTTTCATCTCTTGTGCTGGTTTGAACTCCAAACTCCCCAATGTTACTGTTTTTCCACAGCACTGAATTCCCACAATTGAACAAAAGCAGAGAAATTGGTGTCTCTGCTTTCAGAAGTCATCGGGTTTTCCTCACAATGAACAGGCTGAAGGTTAGCACTGCTCTGAAGCCATGGGAAACATCCACAGTGAAGGGATGTGGGAGGCTTTGTGAAGTTCCTCCTATTCTGCTGTTTCAGAGCCTAAAAATTCATTCAAAAGAATGAATTCTGCTGTTTCAGAGCCTAAAAACAGCTGCCAATATGGTTAATCATTGCAAGCAGTAAAATAACACTGGGAAATGTGTGCAAAATATGGGTGCACTGGGAGAAGACAGGAGGGTGGGAGAGAAAACGAAGACAGGTTTTAATGACCTCTGTCTACTCCCAAAGTAAAGACATACCCAATTTTATTCAGCAGCATAAAGATGTGTTTTAATACCCTTTAAAATAATGGTAAGGAATATAAATTAAATTCTGCTTGCCTGTACTCCAGAGTTTGAAAAGAAGATCAGCTTCTACTTCATTTGGCAGTTAGCCTTCTCTTACTGGAGAGAACAGGGTGTAAAGCCACAGTTTTGCATTGTTAAACAGAGTTGATATTCCAGTTAGGTACTGAATTTCCTTTAATAAATATTAGTACTTGGAAAAATTCTGAACCGTGCAAAACTCACCATTTCAAATTCCGTTCCAGCACTTTAGCTTACGCAAGACTGACACAGAAAGTAACTTCTGAAGCCCATAAAGGCAAGGAGGTTTCACTTCTGTTTTCATTTTTCCTAAAAAATATTAAAGCCACGCTCGAGTAATCATTTTTAATGAAAAAATGTAACTCTGTGAGGTAAACTCTGATCATAAGCCTGATCTTGTGAAAGAAGTGCATCTCAAGACTATCATGAGTAATTGCTGCATATTTTCAAGACATCATTATTAAGATGAGCAGCTTTTAGTGGTGGTTAACTGTGACACTGCTGATGTGTGAGTGTATGCAACTCTTACATTTTTGTCATGCTATCTTTCAATAGCTCATTCTCATTTTGCCTCAGAGCATGGGACAGATTTCTGTTTTCAATGGGGTTTATTGCCTCCCTTCCTTGCAACTCCATTAGCTAATGTAAAAAAAATGGTGATGGACTTGAGTATCATGCCCTGAGATGTACATACCACAGGTTTTTGTGTTAAGAGTTTTCAGTTATTTAACACATATAAAGATCATGCTGAAAGGTGAGATTCCAATACACAAGCCAGCTATGAAAAAGCAGACAGAGTGGTAGTTTTTATTCTCAAACTATTGGCTCAGATACTGAGGGGACAGGGGATGGAAGGGAAATTTGCTACACAATGAAGAATCTCCTGACTCAGCCTAAGGGAAGAGATATTTTTCTGGTTCTGTGATCCAGATCACTCATGGGCAAGATGGATCAGACAGATGCAGAACAAGCCCAGGCATAAAAACCTCAAATAAGTCTTCCAGTTTATGTCCCAAGCTCTTTAGTATGATGCTCAGGGCATCATTACCCTGTAAGTTTTAAAAAGGAAAGCCATTTTCCTACCTTTTTACTGAATCCTGCATTATATTTTCTTTTATAAAAAGCAGGCTAAATCTAATAACTGCAACCCTCTTACAATCTGCAGGCCACTGCAAGCTGTGATCAATTTATAAGGTACAGAGGAAAAAGCGCAGCCAAGAGCAGGATGTAAAATCTCCTGTAAGATGCCAACCCTCTCTCAGGTGCCCTCTTGGTGGGCAGCAGCTCCACACTCATGGCAGGGGGTGAGAAAGTAGTCAAAATGAAGTAATCTCTTAAGATAACAGCAATGTCATCTCTAAAACTTTTCTTCAGTCACTTTTCTTAAGTTCCACTTAGCTGATTTTGGGGCACTCAAAATTTACTTACAGGACATCAGAATTTAAATAAAGGACTCAAACTGTGTCAACTTTTAAATTATTTCTTGTTCTTCAAGATACTGGCAACCTGATACCAGAAAATCCACATCCCTTTATCTGTCTTAAGAAGAGCTTACAGACTTAGAGGCAGTTTTCCCACTCTATCAAAATTCTACAAAGGACATGAGAAAGGTCAGAAGAAAAGCTCTGGTTTCCCTGACTTTGACCATAGAGCTCTCCAAAAAGCATATTGAATATCATTGCACCCAAACACAGAAACATCATACCATCACCTTTTAGATCTATGATGGATGGCATTATATGGCAATTACAGAGCAATACAATGGCAACCTTGTCTTTTTCTGGGTTTCATGTAAATCAAATCCCCCAAATGAAGCCAAATTTAAAAATAAAATAAAGAAGCTGAACTTTAAATGTTACTACAATATAAGTGTGCCAGTTAGAGTCCTGAAAGGAGTTCCTTTTTATTTGAAAGTACATGCAAGCTCAAAATACAAATTCAGATACCCATTTGCTTTTCCCAGGGTGGTCTCTTTGCTTGGTGAGTCTCAGGCTTCTAATTATCCAGATCAGGTGTCAGAGCAGAGAGATGATGTTGGAGCCCACTTGGGCCTGGCTGCATTTCACCTGGAAACAAATGTGCAGGGATCATAAGGGAAGATCCTAATTTTCTTTAAAGATTTTATTTAAAGAAAGGTGTAAGAACTGAGCCATGGTTATTTTATAACCATACTGGGAAAGCCTTGGACCTCTCTACATGGAAATCACAACGTGGAGGCATGATGAGCTTCAGGAGTGCCATGGAGAGGTGTTCTGTCATAAACAATGACAATTCTTTTCAGAAGAAATTATGGGTTAAATTAATTGGTGTGTTGTAGGTGTATTTGTTGTTTTGTGACCTTCAAACAGGTGGAAGCACAACTACATGATGTTTATTAATGGCTTATCAGGAAGGTGTTACCTGTATGCAAGATGAAGTGTGCCTGGGAGAGGAGGAACTTTCTTGTGAGTCTGCAAGATAAGATGTAGATGAGCTGTGGATTAAAGTCTAATACCACATGAAGTGATGATATTGAAAATAAATAAGCGTTTAACTCATAAACCATGAGAAAAAGAATGAACTGCATTACTGAGCAGTTTAGAAGAGAAAGAAAAATGAATCCAACTCCTTGGATCAAGGCAGCAGGAAATGGTTTATAGTTTTAATACTCAAGACTGGAAATGACAATAAAATTAAAAAAAATAAAACCTAGATGCTGTGGCCTTTATCATTCTCTCCACTTACAATCATGGAAGATATTTGTGTCTATTGTGCGTTTATCAACACTCAATTTTCTGAAAGGTACAAATACTGATAACTAAAATGTTGATGTTAAACCATAAAAAAACACTGTTAAGTGAAAAATATTCAAGTTCACACCTCAGAAAACGAGCATTCCATACAGATGGCTGCAGCCCAGTCATGGTACTGCTGGTGTGGAATTTCTCAGTGTGGTGAAAAGGGACATGTGAGTTTTGCAGTTTCCCTGGAGGCATGTTAAACTCCACAGACACCTCTCCAGAGAATCCAGTGACTGAGATCTCTGTTCCCTTCACCAAGGAAATCAAATGCAATGCACTCAAAAATCGAACTCTTCTCAGGGCAGGTTCAGTACTGAACAGAAAAACAACTGTGTGCTTGCCTTAAAGAAATAACCAAAACCTCTCAAGCCTCTACATAAGTACTCAAAGCTTGAAATGCTTATGTCTAGGTGTGAAACACCCAAAGCCTTGGACTTGTGCAGGGTAATTGCTCAGTCCCAAGTAGTACTCATTAATTTCTTTGGCCATGAGCAGTAACCCCTGTCAGATGTGCTTTATCACAGTGCTGGAGGCCAAAAGCTCTCTTGTTGCTTTCTTTTGAGGTAATAAATGAAGTGTTGCCATTCACATTTTATAGATAAGGATGTTAGCTACAGAGAGCTGAAGTGTCTTGCCTTAGGTCAGGGAGGAATTACTGAGTCTGAGCTGGTTATCACTTATTTTAGTCACATAAAAGAATTTGGATCTCAGTTATCAACTATTTATCATTAAATATGTCATTGAGCGAGGAATAGAGTCAGCATCACTGTCATCAGTCAACAGAAAAATATCTTGCCAGGGTGAATCATCACAAGGTGGAATTCTGCAACTACAGGATGTTTTAACAAGAGCAAGGCTAGAGGCTAAATATTAGAGTTACAGAAAGCATCTAATAAAGACAACATTACTGAAAACTCATCTAGTTTCAAAAAGAAGGGGATGTGGTGTGAATCACATCACAGGTTTCAGATCCTCACAGCTTAGGAAAACAGTTCTGATTTTGGCTTCATGTTTTAACCTTGTAAAACTCCCACTTTTTTGCATTTTGATGCCAAAACCAGACTTCTTGCAAATTTTTTGAGGCTTTTTAATTTCCAGACTCAAATAAAATCACAGGAAAGATAAAACAACAACACCTAAGATCAAAGAAAATTTTTACAGGAGATTCCATGTGCCCAAAGACAGTTGAATTCAGGAAATTTCTGTGGAATATACAAACTTGAGTTTTTAGTCATAATTTATTCTATTACATCAAGGATGCTTGCTCACCCAAGCTGGGCTGCAAGACTGACCCAGCACAATTACTAATTGTTATTTTGTTAGAGGTTGTTTTTGTCATTTGCAAATTTGACTAACAATGATTTTATATCACTTTTCAGGTACCTGCTACTTGTGACTCAAGAAGTTTAATTACTCTGAATCAAAAGTATTTCTATAAAAGACTTTAAAATGTGCTAGTGGAGATCTCTAATTGAAGATAACAATTTTTAATCTAATAGTAGATCATAGCCCACTTACATTGAGATTATATTAAATTTTATAGACTTGTTTGAAATAAATAGTTTTCTGTGTCATTAATTTCAAATATTTTTAAATTTTAGATGGTTTGGCCACTGAAAATGGATGTTTGCTTTGAACTTCATTATTCTAATTAATGGGTAAGTTTGAAACTTGATGATCAGATGCACAGAAATCACTGGCATTTTTATTATCCCATACAATTTTAATATGAATGGCAATAAACAGCCTAAGTAGAAAGCTTATTGTTAATTTTAAATTGATTTGTGTCCTTTAAAGGACTATGGTTTTAATGTCCTCTTTAATTTTTACAGTTTATGGTGGATTTTGGTAGTAGGGGTTAATTCCTCTGATAAAGAAAAAATATCATGTGCAATAGAATGCGTTTACAAAGATTAATTTTATTGCGGAAATGATGAATCTCCTAAATTTTATGATGATAAATATCCAAATAAACTGCAATGAAATCCAGATTATTTCCTAGACTTTCAGGAATTCTTGGAATGATACGAAATGGGAATGCATTGGCAATAAGTACTTGGTGATGTATGGGAACAGCAACACTTTTCCAAGCACTTCTGAAGCCTCACCTGGTGCTTCTTGGACTGAAATTCCTGCATAACTAAGGAGGGAACAAGGCAATTACAGAAGAAACACTGAAGGAGAAAAAAAAAACTTTAAATGTTATTTAATTGAATGTTATTCTCAGGATAATCTTTTGACTCCTGTGCAAACCATTTTATCAGGATTTGGAAGGAGATCATTGACAGCACCAGCATTGCAGAGCTGGAATCTTTTCAGGTTATATTAATAAAAATAAGGAAAGCTCTTAAAGAGATTTAATATCAAATTATGTATTTTGGTGCAGGTAATTACATACTAGATTACATCTATCAAGTACTTAACTATTCATTTTAATTCAGTGTCAGAATTCTGATTTGAGTCAAGAAGTTCTGGTGTTAACCCTGCCTTTTTGTTTTCCATCCCTTTCAGTGTGCAGATGCATTCAATGCTTCTGCAAATTGGCCTCATAACTCTAAAGAGCACTGAGGGAATTTCGTGGCTTTTATTTGTTTATTTTGTTTTGGTTTTGTTTTGTTTTCCTGTCCATTCTCTCCAGGAAGAAAATTAGTTTTGTTAAACCATTTAATTTATAAAGGGGCTGGGAAGCTACTAATTTGACAGTAATGGTGTATTGTTACATTTTTTTATTTGAATAACAACCGTTTTTAATTCTTGGTGATGAATAAATAGTCATAGAGTATTCTAAGCCAATGTCACAGCTCAGAGAAAAATACAGAACTTTCTGAGTACCAGCTGACTGAAAATTCCAGTCTGTAATCTTTGTGAATTCAGGCTAGTAGTGATTTTTCTCTGAATTATTGATAGTTCACAGGCAGAAGGATTTTTATTCTCCACATTATCCTACAGTGTATTATTTTTTAGCGGATTTTAAGCTAAAAATAAATAAAAAAAAGCTTCTCAATATACCAGAAAACAATATCTTAAAGTATTCAGAAAATACTTCAAATTATTCATTGTAGGATTTTTTAGATACAGTCAGAGAGCCTGGTCATGGTGAGCTGTATTTTTGCTAAGGCTCAACAAGTGTTAAGAAGACACAGTGGCTTTATACCAATTATGTCTTTTATGAATTCAAGGCTTTAAAAAAGGGCAATTTGGCTTCCTTACAACAGGTGTTGTGTAAAAGCAGGTTCAGAGCTGTTTAAATCACATCTGTGGGATTTGAGAAGCTGTACAAGCCAGAGACCAGGAGTGACACTTGGCTGCTTCCTGCACATCACAGGGGGATTTCTAAGGGACTCTTAGAGGTCACTGGTTTCCAAATGCTGAACAAAGATGATGGTAAACAGGGAGAGATGGAGGCAGCTTTTCTACTCATCAGTTTCAACAAAGTCCAAATTCATTACATAAAATGTATCTGCTTTAAGTAACAACTGGATATAGCACTATTTATGACCCAGACAAATATGAATTGGAAAGTACTATGTTCATGATTTCCCTCTGCTGCTTTTTATTAGTATAAAATTAAATAAATGAACCTCAAAGAGCCATAGAAGTCACTTCTGTGCAAGTGACATGCCCTGGTTCATAAAAAAATCTCTATGATAATAAAAGCAAGGTACTGTCAAAAATGTCTACCAGCTTCTTGTTTCATTGCCATCTCACTTTTCCAAAACAACATCCAAATGTTTTTCACTCTAACCAAGGTGTGATGCAAGGCATCATTCTCTAGAATGCCAGAGAAAGGACCATGCTCTCTTATGAGCCAGGCAGCTTACCAAGCACACTGGGATGCACACTGAACCAAGCAAGCTTTTTGGGGTGTTTCCACTGGTTTTATCAAGCAACTGAGCAGAAAGCCTTATAAATTCTTTTTTATCATGCTCTAGCTGTGCAGATTCTATACAAGAAAAATCTTCCATTCTTTAATATTTAAAAACTTCTTACAATGCCTTTGCTATAGCAGACACCAAGATCTCTGTCCAGTGAAGGAATTTAGTGCATTCTCTTTTTGCCAATGGTACATTGCCTGTGGGAGGACCAGGAGGAGGTAATCTGTGTTCAGTCACTCCTTTAGCCCAAAAAGAATTGAAAATGAAATTAGAGAATACTTCTTTGGCTTCTGCAACAGTATGGAGGGGTAGAAAAAGTAAGACATGGTTCTGCAAATCCTCAAGTATTTTGGAGAGCAGGAGTCACAAGTAAACTAGCATATTATTTAAAAGTCTGTTCCTGTAAAAGAGGGATAGCAAGAGAGCAAAATAAAATTGAGCATACAGGGATGGAAGAAGCAGCTTACTGGAACCAATAAATAGTCCATGTAGGATAAATTTAGTATATTAATATTAAACATTTTACAGCACCATATCTGAATTTCATTTTATTTTTCCATTAATCCATTTCCTATTACTCCTTTTTTCTTTTCAGTCTCTCTGAAAGGGAATAAAACCCCCAAAATAAATTGTTAAATTATTTCTAACCAAATAACTTCTTATTAAAACTCAGGTTTCTAAATAAATTATTTCTTCTTCCCCGTTTACTCTAAGTTGGGAGAAAATTGGCTGCTTAAGCTCCAATTACAGGCCTCTGCTTAAGATAGATCTGAATAATTTTTACACTTGCTGAGACAACACAATATTGCCTCAGTGTCTGAAATGTCTCTGAGCTCAATTAATGTTTTCCAGACAAATGGTATTGTCACCAGTGAACAGGGATTCCCAGGGCTGATTTGAAAAGAGACACATCAGGCACGTGGGCACCCAAACTGAGAAGTTATCAGTGCTCAGCAAGGCCCATGAAATCAGAATATTTGCAATAACTGGTGAGATTAATCTTAGATCAGAAGAGATCCTCCTCCTGACAAAACAGCTTCTTGCAAGTGAACCTCAAATTTCAGACCACTGCAACCCCAAGCACTGACCTGCTCCCCAGTGACCTTTTACATAATTATAACAGAATGCAATATGAAGAGTGCTATTCCCTAAGGATCAGCATAAATTTCCTTCTGCTTGCTTTCATCCTGTTACTTAAGCTTAGACTACCTCAGAATATCCTGAACGTTTCCATGTTACCTATTGATAACAGCACCCCCAGGGAAATGTCTGACTGCTGTTCACTCCTTTTTAGCTCCAGTGCAATCAAGGAGGACAATGTGTATGCTGGAACCCCCACAGCAAGAAGACAACTTTTACCAATAAGGTAAAAAATGTTACAAGAACCAGAAAGATTAAAAAACTCAACAAACCAATCAACCAATCAAACATCCAACAAATAAACAAATCCACCAAACACCCTCCCTCCTCAGACACTTGCAGAATTTTGGAGCCTGGAAAAAATAAATTACTGGAGTAGACATGCATTCTTTCAAGTTTTTATGGAGACAATAAACCAAGGACTGAGTAATACATTCTGATCATCCATTTTAAGCAGACTCAAAGTACTTGCCTAGTAAAATTACTGCTTTATATAACAGTTTGTTCTTTTTGTTTTGATTAATGACCGTGCTAGTTTCTAGGCAGCCACACTTCCTGCAGCTACATTGGAGAAAGCATATTTTTTGGAACTGCTGTTACCTGCCAGTGAGAAAATGGTTGTCCTGCCAGTGCATTTCACAGAAAGCAATTAAATCTTGTTCTAAAATAGGAAAGGTCTAGTATTCTTTTTAAACATGTAAGAATTTTTGAGCATCCTGTTCTTGTTTTTCTAATTCAATTATATTACCGACCATGTGAATCTTCAGACAGGATAAATTGCCTTTGTTTGAAATAAATTTCCTATATAAACACATATTCTCTCCAAATATCTTTGGAAACACTCATACTTCCTCACAACTCCTTTTGGTAGCTCAGACAGCTTTTACTGCTTGATTTTTTTTTTTTTTTTTGGCTCATTGCAGTAGAAGCACATTGTGCACATGTCTTTTGGTGTTTAATCTTTCTCATTTACAGAGTTTGGTCACAGAACAAGGACTCATGAAAACAGAGCTTAATTTCACAGGCATATAAACCAAAACGGCAGCACTCAGATAAGGAAACTGAAAGGACTTTGACTGTTGGAAAAGCTTGAATACTGTTGTGACTTTTCCTGTTTAATCAAATGCAGAAAACTGGCACAGCAACTTTTGATCAAGAAGATGAGTTGCTTTGAAATGTCGTGGAAAAACACAACCCACAACCCACTGCTTCCACTTCTTCAGCTCTCATGCAGCCTAGCAAACAAGAGTCAGACCGACATCTGCAACCAAGTACACGCTCCAGAGCCAGCCCCTCTTTCAAAGAAATTGGATTAGAACAGAGGAACATTAGGCAAAATGCTGGAGTGTCAATACATTTTTAAAGAAATTTCTTCAAATTTTTAGCTTATCTGAAAACCAGGAAGGATTAGGAAAACAAAACAGCTAATTAGTAGATCACTCTGCTTTGTGTGCAAAAACTGGGAACCAAGTCTTAAAAAAATTATTTAAGGTATACGGTAGCAAAAAAGGTGCTTTGATTTTCAATTGCCAAACATTAGAGCTGCATGGGTAAAAATCTCGTGAAAAACTGCATGGGATGAAAAATGCCAAAGGGGTAGTCAGATTTCAAGAGTGCTTCTGCCAGAGACTCACGTTCAATTGCATGAACTGGACATACGGATTTAGTTATATTATGTGAGAAGAGTTTGGAGCACAAAAATAGCACCTCTGTAAAAAGCCAAGAAATGTAATGCAGAGGGATTAGGGGAAAAAAAAAAAAAAAAAGTCTTTCAAACTATGGCGGAAAGTGAAAGAAAAGATCACAGAGTTGTGGGATCTCTTGTCCTGTAATAAAAGGAAAGCAAATTCCTCAGAACATTGATGAGTAAATCCAGAGCTTAGTGCCACATTTCAAAAATAAATGACAACAATCTGCATAGAGAAAAAGTTAACAGCCAGTCTGCTACTATAAATTTATTTGGTTTTTGTTTCTAAATCCTTTTATTGTGGGTTTTTGTGAGTTGTTGGTTTTGTTGTTTCTCGGTTTTGCATTTTTTCTTTCTAAGAAGAAACTTCCTACTGCAGACACAAGCAGGCCAGAGACAACTCTATTAGCCCAAAGGACATTCCAGCACATGCCAGAGGCTTTTCCAGTGAATGCAGGGTGGAGAGGACACAGCCTTCCTCCCAGAGAGCCAGCCAAAACTTCAACAGCTTCCACTGCCAGTTCTGTATCAGCCATGGGGTAGGTGGGGTCTATTTATCACTTTTAACATCTTGCTTGCTGAATTTTCAGTTTGACTTTTGTGCTTTGTGCCAACTTTTTCCTCAGTCTCTCAGATTCTGGCTGCTGTTGCACCTTGATGGATGTTGCCTTGCGCTCACTCTTTCCCAAACTTTCTGGCTCTGGTGGAAGATGAGAGGTTCTCTCTGTTATTTTTCTCTTCTGCAGAGCTTACTAATTGAGTGATTAATTGCTGTATTAGTTGATTATCCTTCAGATTGGTGCAGGCCAGAGAACACATTTCTTGGAGACTTAAACATGTTTAGGACTTTCTACACCCACTATTGTTCTAATTCCTTGCACAGGATCCTGAGCTGCTTGTTTTCAATCCATATGATCTACAGATGCTACCAGATGATGTAATTGACTTTCTCATATATGCTTGGTCTGATCAGAATGAAAAAATCTTTGCTGGTGCTTTTCTTATTTCAATAAACACTCATCTAAATTCTCCTTGCAGTTTAATCTCAGCTGTATTTTAGTATCAATGGAGCTGAAAAACAAAAAGGGCAATGTAAACACATTGTTAAAAACACATAAAATATTCCCAATGAGAACTTTTCATACTAGCAACCAAATTAGCTCTATGATCCTCCAGTCATACCACCTATGTCAGCAAATGCAGTTTCTCAATAATTTCATCATTGCCTTTTGCCCTGAAATCATGGTCAAAGAACTAATTAAAAATGATAAAAATATTAGGATCCTAAAAATGGCACTGTAAGACAAATCTGAGGAAAGCTGGAGGTTTAAACTCTCAGCCAGATTCCTTCAGCCTATGTGAGGTTCAGAAACAAAGTTGTGTTTGATAAGAAACCCTAATGTTTGTCTGTGTATTCTTTCCTCCTGCAGCTGTGGGCTCAGGACTTCTAAAAAAAGATGAAGACATGAAGACAATCAAGCAAACAGGACTGGCAGTGCCCAGCAAAAGGCAGTGGAGCTGCGTGCAGCACAGGAAAACTACAGAGCAAGTTTGAGTGATGACTTTAACCAAGTCTATCTTTGACCTTTACTCAGTCTTTCTAATTATTGTGATTTTCTTCCGTTTTATTGTGGTTTTTCAAAATGTGTCTGCACTTTACAAACGCTCTGTTTGCTTCAGTAGAAAGAGTCAAAACAAACAAGCAAAAAAACTCAAGCCAAAAGTACAACCCCAAAGCTGGAAACTACATATTAGGAGTAGAAATGGCCAGCTCTGCTTGCCCAGACTTCTCTCTCATTCCCAGCCCTGTGTTCAGAAGGGAGAAAGCAAACAAAGGCCGTGCCTCTGTGGGACTCCATGTGACCCTGCCAACACCACCAGCGCCTGCCACTGCCCCCACACCTCCCAGGCAATCCTGTACCAGCCCACGTTCCCTGGGAGCTGCTGGAAGGGCTGTGCAAACCAGGTCTGCACACCCAGGCTGCCTCCCCCAGGAAAGGGTCTCTGCTGAAGTGAAAGACAAACTTCTGTCAAACCACCATTTCTGGATCAACTATATTAAAAAAAAAAAAATATTGAAAGTTTTTACTACTTTGTTCAGAAGTAAAATGCAGATGGGGACTGAAAAACCATTTTTGGTTCCTTTGGTGGAACATTCCTTCATAATGTGAAACCAGCACCTGCCAAAGAGGCTATCCCTCACACGTACAAGTGAGCTGTACTGCAAGACTGAAAAATTAATTAAACCATTGTTTATTCAATTACATGCTCTGTCCCTGCTCTATCTAGACAAACAAGCTGAATAAACTTCTGAAATGTCTCAGCCTGAAGAGCCTGAATCCTATTATCAGCTGTTAAATTAAATATTTAGAAGGCCACATTCTATGAAAGGATATTTCCAAGGACCTATGGTGTTTCTAAAACAGCATATATAAAATATTTTGGCATTTAAAAAAAAATTGCCTTGAAATTTTCAAGCTCTGAAATGGGCCTACACATTAACTACTTCCATTTAATTTTTTCCATCAAGTTTTATGTGGCAATTTTATTTTTTTTTACTAAACCAAGGGAAATCATCTAATAAAGAAGAGATAGTGTATTTGGCTGTGTAATATTTTCTTACCTGAGATCACAGGCCATATGAAAGAGTGAGAAATTCCTCTCTGCCTCTCTACAGGTCACTGTGACTAGGTGTAATCTCAGAGCAGACTACAGAAATTTCACACATTATTCAGTGGTGAAGGTAGGAGGGAGACTCAAGCCCAGAACCAAAAGCATTTACAATTAGAAGAAATTGTGAGAGGCAAAGCAGAAGGGCTTGAGCACAGAAACCACCTGGCAAGTGTCACTTCACAGTCCTGCATGTGCAGAAATGCTTTTCAGAAGTGATGAAGTTTACAGCACCACTGGGATCCAATACTTTATTTCACGAGACACTGGCAGCAACAGCAGCTCCAGGACAGAACTTCCATGGGCCAACTACACCTTTTTGGAGGGGCAAAAAGCAGCTCATGTATTCAGAAGTTTAAACCGGAATATGATATGCATGTGTCATTGAGATATCCACTGGTTTACCAGCTTCAGCCATCAGCACTGAAGCCAGTGTTTCAAATTTACATTTGGCTCTTGGACAGAGACATTATTAAAAAGCCTAGCCAAGAAGAAATAGTGAGAAAAAATGTTTACCACATAAATTTCCCTTTTTAAGAGGCATCAAGCATAAAAGCCTATGGAAGAGTTCTCAGCTTAAAACAACAAAATATTGTCCCTACTGAGTAACATAACAAACATAAAAGAACTTCAAAATTAGACAAGACTACCTAGTCTTTCTGAGTAAGCAAAGAGAATCAGAATGTGAAGTTTTATACTCATTCCACTGCACCCTTGTGTTATTTCTTTATCTGTAAACAAACTCTTATTCTTCACAATGCTGAAAGAGGAACAGTAATTTTCCCCATGAGTGGATAAAGACCTCAGAATCAGAAATCTGACTCCTATGTCAGCTTGTTCCCAGTTTTTCTTTATTATTTATGTGATTTTTGCCATGAGGAAAAACACAGCGTGTCTCTGTCCCAGAAACAAACTGGAGACTGACATGGGAAGGTTCAAGAAGGTTATTTATGCAAAATAACATTTTTCCAGTATAATGCACCCCTTGATTTAACACTGGATGCAATAACCTTTGCTCAGCAGTGAGAGTGCCAAAGCATCACACAGCTGCTGATGTAGCCTGAAAAATAGGAGGTGATTTTTGCAGGAGCAATGACAATACAAAGGCAGGTCAGGACCCTGGGCCCAGAGTGAGTCACAGCATTTTCCTCTATATCCTGTAACAAGAGGACAAACCCTGTTCATAGCAGAGGTTGACTTGTTTAGCAGAGACTTCAGCAGCAGCTTGGGCTGAGGCAGTGCCAGGGGAGCTGTGTGTCTGGGCCGGCAGGGAGGTCCCTGGAGCCATCATGTTCCCTGGACTCCTTGGTGGCAGCACCAGAATCTTGCCCTGCACCATCAGGCCCAGCTGTATTCAGCACAGGACATTTAATATCTACAGTTATCCTCAGTGTTTGGGAGTGAGTGGGTCTCCAGCCAGGTCACAGCCATCTGTGACTGGTTGCAGAGAATTTTATGATATTTTGTGCTTTGCAATGTGTCATTCAAAGGTTTCTGACCAACGTGGGCAATAGATTTCACACTGGAGTGTTAGGAGGAAAAGGATCATGGGTTAAGCTCAGGTGCACAGAGATATTTATTCTGATGCTTGAAACTGAGCACTGTTTAGATTACAGCTCAGACTTCACAGCACCAACATCCTTTGGTCCTTCTCGAACAGAGCAGGCAGAAATCTGACTGGAGTGATTAACTTATGCTATTAAAGATTAGAAAAGTAAGTAAGTACAACTCAAATCAAAAACCTCTGGCTGTGACTGAAACCAAGAATTCAGTTGTGACACTGCTCTACAAACTGAGCAACCAGGGCTGTGCCCTCATGACCCCCAGGCAGCAGTGATGATCTGCACTTGCACTTGAAGGCACTGTAAATCATCTGCCCAGGGCAATATTGTAGACCTCAATAGATCAGATTAGCCCTTACTGTCTTCCAACTAGATTTACTAGGGCACTGATGGGTTTTTAGCCCTTCCATCTCACTCAGTGACACTTCCCCAAGAGTGTTATGCATATTTCTGGATAAATGGCAAACCATCCTGAGCAGTAACTGTTGTGCAGCAGACATGAACTTGGTTTTCCTTGGTCTCTGCAGGTGCACTGCAGAGTTCAACCCACAGCACACTGACAGCTGTCCTTACCTTGCTAGTGACTGCCCACAAATTTCAGTCTTATCAGAATCTGGGCTGCATTTCTCCTGAGAGGCCAAATCTCTTCAGACATGATGCCCTCTAACTCCCCAATGGAGTACAGAAGGAAACAAAATGCAAAACAGTCATGGATTTCTAACCAAGCAGGCTTGCAGCCCAAGTCTATAAAGACTGAAATTTCTACAGCTCACACAAGACAGGCACAGATACTAGAAAAAGCTACTGACTTTAAACAAGACCTGTTTTGGAAGGGGGAAAATACAGTAAGAGAAATTTTGTAGATCACCTGCCCAAAACCAGAGAACCAGAGTTTCTCTGCTCTGCTACACAACCAGCCTGGCAACCTCAGCACTCTAGAGACACAAAAAAACTTCTTAAGAGGATGGATTTTTTTTTCCCATTATTTTATGTAATTTAGAATCTTAACTGTGAATTCCTTGCAGCTTTGCAGACTGAGAGGGGCAAAAAGCTTTAATCCAAATACAGAAGTGTCCAATGAAGTTTGTGTGTGAGCAGCAGAGCAGCTGCTGGCAGAGGGGGGTCACCAAGGCTGCAGGAGGGAGGCTCCAGCAGGGAGCAGTGGGGCGGAAGCTGCCTCACAGGGCTGCCCAGGCAGCTCTGCCACAGCCATCTCAGGTGCAACTTTATCCTCATGCAGGGCCAGCTTTATCCTCAGGGCTTTGTAGGTTGCTGCTCACCTCCTTTCCAAGCTCCATTATTTTTTGAAGAACTCCGGTTTTACACACAATGCTGCGGAACAATATTGATCCAGTGGTGGTGGGTTTTTATCCAAAGGGATAACCTTTGGGTCTCTTTCTGGGTCTTGAATAACCTTTATCACGACCAGAGCAGCATAAAGAAAGGTTTATGATACAGGCTACTGACCTATTTTTGATATTTGTTTCTGCAGAATGACCTTTTCTTTTGCTTGAAGTTTTATTCTACTTATTCCAACTATTCTCAAAGCATTGCACTAGAGATGAAAATAAAAATGGATGATGATAATAATAAAAGAAGATATGGCATCCCTAATTTCCATAAAGCAAAAAGAGTTAATTTTTTAGTCCTTTCCAAAAGAAGAGAATCTCTCCTCTTTTATTCCAACTCTGACTGCTCTAAAAGACAGGGGAGAAGGAAGACAGCACGCAATGGATATAACCATCTGCCTATTCTCTTCAATCTACTGCTCTGGGCAGTCATTTAAATGTCAGACTTGTTCTCTGCAATAGGTACAAAATTGCTTTTGTTGATTTTATCAGTAGATCTCACACTGTCTATTTATGAATGTGTTTTTTTCCATAACCAACATTTAAAGAAAGAGCAGAAGTATCCATATGTGCATGTTCAGCTTTCTGAAGGTGAAAAATATTACCTTTGTTCTTGAATAGTTTTACCTTACTCTATTTGAGGTCAGTCCAATCCTCCTTTTTATAACTCCACTATAATCTTGGAGAGCATAAAACAACTCTTCAACTCTTTTAACTATTCCCTTGTGATTGAACTTTCATATAACCTGTTATTTTCTTGAGTTTGCTTTTTGATTTTCACGAAGGATCTGAAATAAACCCCTGCCCAAAACCCCTACATGAAAATCATTGAAAAGACAACCAAAGTTGAACCCAATAACATTTACTTCTGTGGTTTGTATGGCCCAAAGAAGCCTTACTTAGGAATTAACTTTTCTCTATTTGATAACGATTGCAGCACATCCAGAGACTACACCTACAGCCATACCTGCAAAAGTAATAAAACACCAAAATACTTAGCAAAATAATGCATTTATTCAACTCATCCATTGCTTACAGAACAACATGAGAGAAGTGAAAAAATATTTCATTACTTTCTTATCTCTGGTCCTTTAAACTTTTCTTGAGGTAAATCTTTGCCCTGTGGAATGGGAAGCTTCCTGTTGGGAGCTAGGTATGAGCAGGCCTTTTGAATGCTGATGCCAGTCAGGGCTTTCAGCATCAGCTCCTCCTCTGCACCTGATCACCCACCCAGCCCTTTCTGTCCTACAGCCCTCACTGCCTCTCCTGCAACACCAGGAACTCTGAGTGGCTCCAGCCATTCCAGGATCTCTGATTGCAGCATGCAGACACAAAGCTACAAAATAATCCCTGACTCAGTTTAAGCTGCCAACACTGACTTAAGTCAAAGGGGAGGGTGTCTTAGTTAAATTTGCACTGTCTGTCCATGAGTTATGGCTACATTACTCTGTCTCTCCTGTTCAATTCAAGTGCACCAGTTTGATGTAAAACAGGGCAGAAGGAGGCAGTGATCTATCAGAGCATTTAAGCACTTCTTCAGTTTACAGTCCCTGCACTCTTCCACTGGAGTTAATGTTACACCTCTCCATATTAGAACTTATGGGTATGAGTTTGTCAGCTGTGCCCTACCTTGGGTTTAAAGAGTTTTGACACCTCCTTCAATGCTCATGGGAGTTGACAGAGAATGTTAACATACAGCCATAAAATCCAGCCTGCTCTGCATGGTACTTTTGAATACAAAGATATAGCAAAGAGTATACAGGGGCCTTGATTTGGGCAGAATGACTATCCTCTCTGAAGGAAACACATGAGATCAGAGTTCAATGCTTTTCCACCTCCCCATATCCATCCTGACTAATTTTACATTGTTTTTATTTTGCAGCCTCACAAATCACATTTGGCTCTGTCAGCTGATGTAATGTAACTGTAATGCTCTGAGACAAGTGCTGGTGTGTTAGTTATGGAGATGAGAGTGTGTAGGCAAGCACTCATTAGCCTTAACTAATGAATCCTCTAAAAAAGTCACACACAATTGAGAGGAGCACAAGTTATTGAAGCCTTGAGGCTTATTGCACTGGGTTTTCAGAGGAGGGTTTTGTTTGTTTTGTTCTGATTGAGTGAAACTATTCTCTGCCTTCCTTGCTCTGTAAGAGGCCACAGTCCCTGAGTATGTTTCTAAGCTGAGCTGTGGTTTATAGGAGACCTGATCTTTATGCAGAACAAAAGGCAGATTTGCCTGGGAGTGATCTGAGGCACAGTCTCACTGTGCTGTAGCAGTAATAAAACAAGGTGATCCTGCAGAGATATACAGGTGCTCCCTTCTGAATATAGGAGTGGCTTCATAGCACCACTGACAGCCCCCAGGAGCTAAATGAAGTAGGTCTTTGTGCTCTGAAAAACAATCAGTCCCCTGAAGACCTCAGGGAAAGCGCAGATGAGCTTTGGTTTCTGTGGAGGCTGGGAAACACAGCAGGTTACAGGGAGTGAGAGTACTGTGGAAAGCTGGCAGGAGCCACTCTCTCAGCTTATAAATGCTGTTTCCCCTTCATTTTATAGTTATCGAGATCCCTTCTCAGTGCTTGTACTGTTTTCCTTAGATACAGTGATTTTCTCTACCTTCTCACTTGAGAAATGACCTCTGTGAGGGGGAGATTGTAGCTATTTAATACTTGCATTTTATGATGAAATTTTTTTTTAAAAAAATTTAAATTCCTTCCAGAAATCAATGGGTCAGGAAGAAGAGAGGGGGCAGCACTTTTTCTCCAAAGCTGCCGAGCCAGCTCAGGGTAAGAAGCTCCAGGAGATTTCAGGGGCAGGGCAGCCAAGCTGGAAGCTATTTCCACTGTTTCCAGAGTTCATACAGTTTTTCTAAACAGGTTTCCTTCAAAGCTCTGCTTGAATATGTCCAGGGCTGTAAAGACCTGGCCAGGCATGGAAGGCTACAAAGCATTTCCAGGGAACTGTGTTATGGCAATGAAAGCAGAGAAATCTAATGATGGCTTGTAAAATCACTATTTTCAAAAGGAGCAAAAGCGAGAGGCCTCATGGAATAGGATTTGAGTACAAGAGAGCTGGACACAATTTCCAACTTCACCAGGTGGGAATTCACTTAACCCATCTCCCAGTCTGTGCCTCCACCCATACACTGGGCATGTAAATTCTGCTTTCTTGGACTTTTTTGTTACTAGTGTGACTAACATTGCTAATTTACTGATTGCTATTCCTTAGAAACACTGAGAAAAGGAGTTTAACTCTTTTAAACCTTTCCAGAAATCCAATCTCCCTTTCCCTCCAGCTTCAGTTTGAAGCCATGGAGTGAGCTGGAGCCGTCTCTGAGGAGTGGTGAATTCTCCCTGCTTTACTCGTCCTCAGCACAGCAGGAGGAAAGAGCAAGTTCCCTGCTGAGCACATGAGGATGTGTGAGGAGAGGATGCATCTTCCTCTTTCTGTCTTATTAAATTAGAATTGCACACCTAAAATAATATGTTTTTCCTGCCAAAATAGGCTTGCTTTTCTCTAAGTATGGCAATAACATTCTGGCAATGGGGGAGTAAGAACACTGGTGGGTTCTGAGGGAAAAAGCACAAGCACTGCAGAGCATAAGTTATGCACAAAATGAGCCACCTTCAGAAAGCTGGACGACTTAACACTAACCAATGGATGGATAGAATGATTAGGATAAAACACTGCCAGCATACATGGAGTAATATACCAAGTAAACCACAGACCAGCAGAAATAAACAAGACTTCAACATTAATAAAGTACATAAAGAAGAGTACCTCTAGCATTAGCAGGCAAATGCTATGTTCAGTCTGGCTTTCATTGAGGATTCATTTGAGAATTTGAGTTAGAAAACTAATCCTGACATCTCGATTGAATGACATTTTCTCCCAGTGTTCCTTTATGTGACTGGAAAGTTATGTTTTAGTTAAAAATCCTTCCTAATCAAGACAGTCAGTAGAAGAAAAGAAGGGGAATTGAAAATAAATTTTCTTCTTGGAACAGTGGTTCTCACTCAAAGATCCTTCACTGCCCTACACTTTAAACCATTGATGAAACCACAAAATAGATCATGGAAGAGCTGGGTTGACATCCTGCTCTAAGGAAATATTCCCATAAACATTCATCAGTGGGCAATGAGCCCAGAATGTGAAAAGTAGAGGAAAACTGTCCCCTGCATCCCCCATATTCCCAGTATGGCAAACTCTACCATGGAACTAGAATAATTTATAAATTGCCTGTTTTTAGCCATCATTCCCTTGTTTTACAAACCAACAGAACAGGAACATAATGTGAAAGTTGCAAAAGGGCCAAACCAAAACTGAATAGCAGCTCTGCAGTAGTTTCAGTTCAGGATGGAGCAAGGCTCCTGGTGAGGACACACCTCCCTAGGCTAGCAAAGAGCTCCACTTGCTGGCAGATGCAGCCCCTGAGTTATTGCTTCCCACTTAATTAACCAAAGCACAAATAAACAAATAAATCAATTGCCCAGCTGATCAAGCCAGAATAAAACAATTATATTGCTTAAGAGTACTCAGTGACAGCTCCCACACTTTCAGATATACTTTCTACTCTACAATGAAACTTTGAACAAGTGAGTGGACAAAATGTAAAGTGCTCCTTAGGCAAGGTGGTGAAAAGGCTGAAGAGTGACACCAGAGACACTGGAGTTTCCCCGCGCTGTCAATAGATCATGGCTGAGCTCCAGAACAAAAGTAAGGAAGAGAGATTTTGGCACTACCAGTTCTTTCTGTGAACCCCAGATCATTCTAGTCTGCTACACTGACATTTTGTGGTGAGGAAATTAACCCAGATATCTCCCCATGCTTTGTTATATTTTAGTGCTTGGTATACAGAAGCTACAAGGGTTTTTCTGAAGACAGCATAATGCTGCATAAAAAGATGGTGCTCTCTATAAATTCTTTTGTAAATGGCCTTTATGAGTATTCTCCCACGTATTTATCTTTCATTATAACATTATTATTTTCACCTTTACAGGAAAGTTGAATATGGCTGGTAATTTTTGCCAACAGTTCTTCAAAAGCAACTCATCAGCATTCACTCATGTGGATAAAATTACATTTCATGGTGCACAAAAGGATATTTTGCACAAAATAAATGATCAAAACCTATTTTTCTCAATGCCAGAAGTATAAATATACATATACTAGTCTTCATATTAATTTAATTAAATATTAAAATTGATTTTCAAATAGCTGGTAAATCCCATGGAATAACACAGTGACAGAGGACTGTGGCACTTTTCTAGAAAGGAGATAAGAATGAAAAATGTTCAGGAGAAACACAACAAGGACCAGAGATGAACTAACAATATTATAAAGGGTACTTAAATTGCAAAGTATTTACGTACCATCAACTCAAATTACAAAAAGTACATACAGAAACCTTGGCAGCAAGGTTGCTTTGATGGATTTGGCCGAGATCACTAGGAAGACATTCTGATTTTTTCAGTTAGCCATCTAAATTGGTTTGAGTTTTGTTTTGTTTTGTTTGTTTGTTTGTTTTTGGCAAGGTTTCTCAATCAATCAGTGAAAGACAAGTTGTGACACATTGCCAATACTTCACTCACTTTTTCACAGTCTGCTGTGTCACAGGGACTGCTGATAGACCAGTGGAATCTCTAAGTCCATGCATACACCCCAATAAGCAGATTTTCCTGATTGAGATGTTGGAATTGCTGTACTCTCAGTCTCAGGAAGCATTTAATGTGGAGAAATTATTGTGCACCAGAAGCAGTGGGAAGGTTCAGAAAGTTCTGTTCCTCACCCTGCTGTGTTGAACACTGCTCCTTTCCAAGGAAACCACCCCCTCTGTGGGTAATTGCCTGCAGGTTTCCACCATCATAATGGCCTGTTTTGTCTCTTACAGGATTTAAGATTTGCCTTTTCACACAAAGGGGCATTCTCACTATGCCTGAGATCACAATTGATGCACATAGATGGGAAATGAGTCCTATCCCTGTTGTTTGGTCTGTTTAATTAACTCCTTGGCAATGGAAACCTGACTTTCTGGTGTCTCAACTGGCTTCTGACAAAAAACACTTGCTTTCTAAAAATGGTTTTCAAGGAAACATGCCTTAGGAGTTAATTTAAGGCTGAATCAGTGCATGCAGAAACTCCTGCTGCATTGCTCAGTTCTAAGGAAGAACTAGCTTGAAGGAGAGAAAGTACAATAATTATGCAGCTTGCAGCACCAGACAGAAGCACTCTGGCAAGATAATAAGCAACAACATGAGATAGATAAGCTTCCCTGTTTTGTAGACAGCGAATTGGGAGACAAGTTCAAATCTTTTTTCCTACCAAATATTACACAAACGGCCTCTAGAGGGATCCAGGTTATTGCTTTTCTGTTGAAATCCCTTAAGCTTTGTTGTCATTTTTATTGTTGGTTTTTTTTTTCTTTCCCCTCTGTTACTTTTCAACCCGTGAATCATTCATCTAGAAATAATGATGCAAACAATTTGCATTTAAACCACAGAGTTCATGAGCAGGATGAAGGTTTTTGAAAATCAAGAATTAAAAAAGCTGGGGGGCAAGGTTCACATTCAGTAGGAGTCCAGGCTCAAACAAATCAGCTCTCAACTTACATCACATTCAGTAAAAAAATACAAATCCAAAGAAATGCCTGGGCCTATTTAGAAATGCATCTGAACTGGTGAATGTGCACAGTTAGGTTAGGACTGTGGTAAGAATTGGGCTCAAATTTCTGCAGAATGAGTCAATATTTCCCACTTGAGTTCCTAGAATTCTCACGAAAAAGTATATTGCTTCCAAGTTATTGTATCTGGCTTGGGCTTTGTTTGCCTGAATTATTTCACCTAGTTAGAATTTTCACAGTTAAGTTTTTAGTAAAGCAGGACTCCCAATTTAAACAAAGAGCAAGAATTTATTTCTATGGTGTCTATATTCTACACATTCCATATTCTGGATTCACCAAATAATGGTTAGAACAGGCAGCATCAAGCCAGCTTCAAAATTCAGTCCACTTGTCATGTGCACTTCTCATGTAATCAAATATAAATAAAGGAGATGAAATGACCATAGGCATGTGGAAATGACTCTGCATACAGGTGTGAAAGGAAGTTGAAGTCATGCTCCCACTCTGTTTGCAGCTTTGTTTTCAAGTTCATCCTCTGCAAAAAGAGCATTTTCAGGGATCCTCAGGCACCCATAAAAATATTTGAAGGTACTCAGCCAGAATCCTTTCTCCTGTTTGGTGGAGTTGTTGTTTGGCTTGTGCAAATCAAGGTGGAGAGTAGAGGAAACAAGAGAAAGGTTATGCCAAGGCCCCACTGTTCTGGAAAAAAGAAGTCACAATTCTGCCATTAGAGACGCTTTGCTGAAACTGCACCCTTAAATCAGACTCCAGCACAGTTTGTATAATCGGGCACCACACAAAGCCAGCCCCCAACCTGGTTCACTGAATTTAAAGTTCCATTGTATTCCTTCTGTTAGTGCACTATAGCACACAACGCACAGCAACACTTCTGTGGCCCAGGCGTTTGGCTCAGGTACAGGTGTTTTACATAACCACTGAACACAGCACCACAGCCACAGGAATATTCGCTGTTTCTGACGTGCCTGGTTCCAGTCTATAAGGTGCAGATAAATCATCTTCTCCCAGACAACAATTTTGTGAAGATTGTTCATTAGCAAGTGCAGGGGTTCAGTTGAGTGACTAAGCCACAAACTCAGCTAGCAAAACTCAACAAATTAAACCAGGTTTTAGACAAAAGAGAAAGACATAACCTTTCCTCAGTGACACCAATGAGAGCTTTTGTCTCCAGCTCAAAGGAATGTTGTGTAGTTAAAATCTGCTGCTGATTTTTAGTTTAAATTTTGGTTTGCAATGAAAAGAACAAAACATTTAATTAAAAATGCCAATATATGTTGCTTCGCGTGTCCCACTGGTCAGCCCGCACTTCTGGGCAGCCCGGTCAGCTCAGACACGCTCCAACAGGATCAAAGTGTGGGTTCTTGGCTTTGCAGCACCCAGACTCTCACTGTTACAGCCGTGGTTGAAGAAAGAGGGGCCTCTCGGAGGTGGAGGAACAAAGGTTTATTGGGGAGTACAAGGAGACCCCTCACCCTTGGCCCGGTTCCTCAGGAGAGACCCCGTACCTTGGGCTCTCAGGGGTTTTGTCTTAGGGTTAGGGGAGGGGTGAATACAAACTTTGCACCAATGGGACACACTTGGGGGGTAGATGCCAGTTGGATTACATAATATAGAACAAATCAAAGGTACACTGGGGAGGGGTCTCAGGGGTTTCTGCCAACCACTGGGCAAATTCCACCGAAGCTTCTAGATTTGGAGGACAGGCTTTAGAATGGGCAGGGAGAAAGAAGATACCTTGGTAGGTTGGGTTAAAACAAAATAGAAACTAGCTACTTCATACAACATAAATCACCTTCTGATAAGAAACTCTAAGACAGTCAGGGCCCATCTGAAGCAGCGAGGGGCCCATTCTAGGTACACAGAACTGAGCTAAACTTACAATAAAAACTGTTAAACAAAATCCTACAACCCCACAAATATAAACCAGGCAAAGGTACCTTATGGGTTACTGTGAACTTTTTATAAAAATAGAAAAGCTGCAGAATTAAATGTTTAAGCTTTTTCCTGAGGGCAAAACAAGAAAATGAACAACCACGAACTGGAGTCTAAACTTATTCCACCAAGCCAGCTGCTAGCTGAATCACTTCATTACACCTTCTATCATTTAATAATCCAGACCACAAAATACCTCTTGAACCAAATATCTTCAAAATTCTTATTATAATATTTCAACGAAAAACAATATAAAGTGTTTTTTCATTCATGGATTAAAAAAGAATCCCTTTCTAAAATTGAATTGTTTCATTCATTGTACAGCTTGTTATTCCCACATGAATTTTCCTCTCCCTGTAACTTTTTGATATTATCTATAAAAACAAACACAATTAGTTTTTCTCTAGCTGGAATTCACAGAAATAGTAAAATGGTTAGATTTCTGTGGCATGGCTTTTGTTGGCTTTTTTACTCTCTGGAACTCCAATCCACATCGCTAATGATCACCTTACACTTTATTTACAACTATATGGTGCTCTTGAGTGGTTTGATAAGCAAATCCTACCTATTCCCATTCCACTGCACTTTCTCTCAAGACCTCAGTAAGAAAATAATGTAGTTTGTATGATTATTTTTTACTAATAAAACTCTACTTAATGATGCTCTCCAGTGAGACTCCTCTCACAGGTCAGGGCTATCTGTTAACACAACAAGACAGAGAGGAAGGAATCCTCAGATATTAAAAAGAGGATTTCTGCATTGAAAATAAAAATAATGATTTTTTGCTACTTTACAGCAGATTACCTTGCACCCAAGGTAATGCCACCCAAGTCAGTTCTATTTTATCAGCTTCAGTGGGCTGACATCCTGTATCCCAGGCTGACTTATGGGTAAAGATGCTGGCCTTCTGTCATTACAGCCTACCACAAATCCACCTGCCTGGAAGAAAGAGGATGTCAGATCTCACCTGCTTAGGGAAAAAAACCCAAACTTTAAAGGTATTGTTGTGTGTTCTCCAACCTGCAAACATAATCATGGAAAGAAAACTAAAGCAAAAATTACTGTGCTGCTATTGATATAATATTCAAATAGTGATGTCATTAAACAGTGAATAGAAGAATCAGATAAGTAAAATCATTCCTCTCCAAGCTCAGAGTACACCCACTACAATTTTTTGCAGCACATCTGCTAATGAAACTCTAAATGCTTTGAATAGCAAGAACTGGTGGTATCTGTCTTGAATTTTTGGAAAAGTATGTTGGCTCATTCATTTTTGGTTCAGGATTTGATATGCACTGTTAAACGGGTTTTAAAAAAGAACAACCCCACAATATTACATGAAAAGAAAAATATTTCCTATAGTCTTCTCTCACTTAGCAGTAGTTAAGTTAGCAGCAGTAGTTACTTCTGGTAATTAAACAGAATACGTGTTACACTTTTAAAAACATGAGAAGCCATTTGTACATCCTCTTTACATGTGAATATTGTTAGTGGCTCTGGTTGTTGGATGGAACCTCTAGGAAAAGGTGCTCATTTTTTGCAATGTTTCAGCATATCTGCTCCTTTGTCTAGATTCTTTTCACTGCCCATTTTTTCTCCTTACCTGTTCTTTGTCGCAGATTTTTCATCTCTAGATGAAACATGAGCAAACAAAAATGAGTAAAAAAGCTGCAATTTTAAAAGGCAATCAAGCCTGAACATAGAACCTTTCAGCAAAAGTCTAAGGTTGGTTTGTGATGGATGTAAATAACGCACAGAAGATGACCTTTCCCATTTTCAGGAACTCTGTTCCTCAGATCTTAAACTAGATTCTGCCACGGAGTATAAAAATATCCATCTGAGAACAAATTATCTTTCTATTTTTATTTTTTTCCCATAATCTTGGACTGACCTGGTATTGTGACTAATACATTTCCATTGTCACTTTTTATCCCCAAAACGGATGAAGTCAGAATGTGTCAGGTGGTGTAGGAGACCAAATTGCTTCATTTTAATTTGATGTCAAGCCCTAAGAAACTCACAGTACTTCTTTGATATCCACATGTATTTTGGATTTGCCAAACAAGAAACGGGGCTAAAGTTTCAAGAATAAGGTTTAATTTCTGACATTTAGTCTGATCACAGCAAAAATACAGGAAATTTTTCATTAAGAAGTTGGCACATGAATAATTGTTTAGAAAAAGCCTCAAAGGGAGAACTTCAGTGAATAATTTTTTTTTACTCCATTTTCTAACATTTCTTTAAACAGCCTTGTAGCTAATCATAAGGATAATTTTTTATCCTGCAAAGGGAGCACTAACACACATGACCAACAACATTTATGGCCAACTTTAAAGTTTTTTTTCAACCAGCTCAACCCACACAAGGTGTTACACCTTGTAATCCACAGCAGAACCCTCTATCACTTTCTGATTTTAATTGATTTTAATTTTAAATTTCCATTTACTAGGTAGGAATAGAAAGGTTTTTTTCCCTAAGGGGTGTCCATGAAATTTTTCTGGAATATAAGGAAACCCCAGGAAAACATTGATTTAAATAAGTGTTGTGATCAGAACAGCAGCCTTGGCAATTTCCATTTAATTTCAGCCCAAAGCAGCAGTGATTCTGGAACAACTGCACAGGAAGTGAATTCAGATAATTTACCCGACCCTGCTAGTTGGGTCAGATGGACATGACAATGTGACTGGTTATTTTCCATTGCATAGAAGAAAAAATGTCTTCCCTACAGCACAGCAAATGTTTGAGAGGGTACACTACCTCTCCCTCTTCTACCTGGCTAGATATTTTCTTAAATTTGTAGTAATAACTTGCACAAACATGTTAGACTACAGTTTAAATGACTCAATTGGTTCAAAAGCAGGAGAATTTAGACAAACACACACCAAGAGACAGAGCAAGGGACAAGAAAGGGGAATCTGCTTAACATCAACACTGCTCAGCAACTGACTGTCTCAGAAAAAAACAGCCAAATTTTATTGCTTAAATTTCAAGAATCTGATTCAGATAAGATGTTTTCTATAGCTACCAAATGGTTGGAAAAGTACCTTTTTAGTGGCTTGTCAGCAAGGCATTTCAATTCCTTGTAATCAAGGTAGACTGCAAAAAACAATAGACTTGCATCAAGTCCCAGGGATTAAGAAGCAGGTTTTTCCTAATGACTAAGTCATAAAAAGTGCATGGGAGCATATTAAACCTTCAAGCTAGTTAATATACTTTCTTCCCCAACTAAAAAAAAAACAAAACTAAAAAATCAACCAACCAAAACAACAAAAATAAACTGCTTTAAAATACTGTGAAAAAGTAGAATTTTGACCACTGATTTCAAAATAAAGAGATTTCATTCTTTCCTTCACTAGGACAACAGATAAATTTCAATAGTATTTTCTATGAAGCAGTTACTTCATGGCACTGACATGCATTATGATAATAAACCAAGTAAAGGAACATTATTTTATTAGGCAAAGGTAAAGCAATATAGCTACCCAAATGCCACATGGCTTTTAGACACATTCCCTGGCATGAACAAGTGCATTGTTTTCTCTTTCTATAAGGTACAATCTACATGTGTACACAATACCTCTGGCAATTCAGCTAGAGGTGTTTTCTTAATTAAAAAAGCTCACTTGATTCTTACCCTGCTCATAGAGGGTGTAAGGATTCCTACAGTCTGCATTGTTGTATTTGTCTGCCACAACAGCAGTTTGACCCTTAATATTACAATGGAAAAGGCCGCTGTAAAATTTTATGTGCTCAGGGCTACATGTGCAGCTACACTACTTTATTGTTAATATTATTGCTCACAAGGTAGCACAAAAAGAATTATTCTCAGCAGAAATATTTGCATGTGTTTATTTTTAGCTCCTGAGCAGATGAATACATCAGCAGGGAATTACTGTTGAGATTGTTTCACTGACATCAATCAATTCTTGTCAGATGACAAAGCATCATGACCAAATGAAGCACCAGTGTAACCAATGGGACTTCCTTTGATGGGTAGATGTATATTTAGTAACAAAAGACATGATGCTGCAGCAATTGTAAGTGCTGCACAGAAAATACTTTAGTTCTCACTCTTGAATTGTGGATAAGAACATTACATGGCTTCTATATGTTTTATTAAGCATTTGACTGAATCTCTATGGTTTCTATTTTTTCTAAGTCAGCACTTTTAATTTAAAGAGGTCATCTGAATTCCTTCCCTAGGTAGTATGACTTACCCTGAGGAGTTGTTTGCATTTTTATTATCTCCTAAAATTATACTGAAAAAAAATGTGTCCAACCTGAGTTTGAACCACAGTCTCAAAACTAAACTTAGCCACTTGAACTGACTGTGACTGGAATTTTAAAATTACCTAGTTCCTCCTGCCTTAACAGTACTGTTCACTTGGGTGCACACAAAAATAAACAGAACATTCTTAATTAGCTCATCTGAAAGAAGTGCCTCCTAAGCGTGTCTTTCCAAGCTCTGTTTATAATTGTGAAGTTGTCATCCTAAGGGGAAAAACGTAACTGTTTTCATGTTTCTACTACAGTCTTAAGCTAATGAGTTTGCACTTGGATTTATTAATTAACATGTTTTATATTATTTGTATTAAAATCTTGCCCAAGACTCTGTTAGTCAGAATCTAATATGTGAAGATTTAATGCCTTTAATTGTCTAAAAGACCTTGGTGATTATTTGGCTGAGCAACATACATCCATAGCCTGATGAATTTTGGATGCTGCTGCAATTCCCACTGAAAAAAGGTTATTTTAAGCAATCACACTGATTACCTCTACTTACATATTGAACTTGAGAGAGAAGACTATAATTCTAAATTTCTTTTAATATTAAGGTAAGCCACTATCCAAGTTTTAATTGCATGACTCTTGAGAATGTCTCTTTCCCTATTAAAGAACAATTTTTGCTTTTCAAGACAAAAGAAAGTTTTAAAATTAAGACATTTAAGATGCAGGAAAAAATACAGTGTCCATAAAACCTTCATACCTTTTCAATAAATAAAATATCTTTCAAAATGTGCCTGGTTGTAGAAGTGCAACACAAATCACACTGATCAAAGATCAAATAAATTTTCTGGATGTCAATACACCTTGGCTCAATCTTACTGTCACAGTAGAAACAACAGCATTAAGTATGAAAGTGTGCATAATCTTATGTGGTCACAGGCTTGATGAGCTGCAAATGGTATATGGAGTTGGAAAACCCCAGAAAACCTAGAGCTGCACTGGAAATGGACACTGCTGCCAGCACTATAACACAGGGAGTGAGAATAAGACAGGTGCATGTGTCTCATTTATAAATAGGAGTTTTGGCAGGCTCTAAACACTCTCTTCATTAAAGGAAGTGAGAACTGTCTCCACTGAATTTAAAGAATTTACTGAATTTCAGAGATGGGTTGGAGTAAATAATTGAATTTAAGACTTCAGCTATTGCATCTTTTTCAAATGTCTGATTTAAGTTCTTTGTTAGCATTATAAGTGCATTTAAGAGGAGTCCAAATGAAAAAAAAAAACAAACAAAAAGCAATGTTCATGGAATATTTGAAATAACCACATATTTCTTAGCTGTTCTCCTGTGTTAAAAATAAAATCAATACAAATACATCAGAAGGGAGAAAAAGAAACTAAGCATGATAAACATGCTTTTGCCAGTCTGGTTTCTTTCTCTGCAATGTGATGATTTCTCATAGAAATAATGTGTCTGTAAAACCATATCTGTGTAGCATTGCATTTGATCAGTTTGATTGTTGTAGCATTACACCTGAAGGCTGATCAATATCAAATTACCTTGAACAAAGTCAAGTCTACAGCACAGTTGGGCCACTGTATTGTGTTCAAGGTAAAGACATAATCTGCAAGCACAAATTGCCTTTCTCATTGGCCACCTCATCAATGAACTCGTACTTCATTCTAATATTTGGCTTAAATTTCACTTTGTTATTTTAGGAAAAGGAAATACAAATCACAGACCTCCTTCAACCCTGTCCCATAACATTAAAGTCAAATGCCTGAAGTAGTCCTTTTCCAATAAATAATGTTCATGCCTGTTTGAGTTGTTTGTAGGAGCAGCTCACCAGGTCACACTCAGGAGGCCTCTGGAGCCTGTACGTGGAAGTTGCACATCGGTCTGAAGGTAAATAGATGTACACCAAAGTTTTCATTATTCAGCTGTTTTACTGCTTCTTATCTGGATATTCCAAAGCAAATTTTAACTGAAAGCGATCCAGAATTGCAGGACACTCAGTGTGGGCTTCCCACACAACTCAGGGAGCTTGTTTTAGGCAGTCACTGCTGTCAGCCCCCACAATGACTGTGTTTAAGAGTGTTCCAGATATAAACACTGTCTTAAAAGAAATTTTTCACTACTTTGCTAGAGTTTGAGTGTTCTGTATTTCACAGGACTAAGCCCATCATAGATATGTTTAATTATCCTGTCTCAGTTTCAACTGTGCTATTAAGACAGTCCTAGCAAGCTCTTGCTGATAGAAAAATCAATATGGGTGATACTTCCAGTCACTTGCTTTTTGCATATCTACTTCACAGGAACCAACACTGTCATGCTTGAGTTCAACACAGTCATATTGAAACAGAATTCCTGCTAGAATCCTGGATGATACAAACATGCCCAGAATGTAAAAATTGAAATTCTAGTTATTCAAACAAGAGCTCTTCCAAAACCTGAGATTACATCTGGAGTGGACTGATTTATAATTATGATTTACTAATTCATAATCAGTCCTCATACTATTTAAAACCCTACTAAAAGGAGAAAATTACCTCATATTCAGAATTACTATGCACAAATATATTATTTAGTTTTTATTCTCCTTCCTTCTGACTCCCCCTTTTCTGAGTCTAAAAATGTTGCACTGTTAAGAATGCAGGCTATAAAAGCCTCAGAGCTCAGCACAACTTTGTTACAGACTTCAGCCCAGAAAAAAGTCAGAAGTACTCCAGTTGTTGGTTGAAGTTTGTCCCATCAGACTAGATGTTCTGAAAGCTGAAGGTTGAGCTTTACCCTTGGAGATTTGAAGTCATTCCTCTCACGAGAGACACGTGGCATAAACTGACCTCTGGCCATGCCTATGTCTCTGTTTTGTAGGAGTAGGAGAGTCAGCAGAGACAGCAATACCTTCAGAAGGTGATTCTTCTCAGCTGAATATTCAGATTTCTGCTGTAAGGTCTACAAACACCTCTCTCCTCCATAACAGCGACTCCCAAGCTGGGGTTTCAGAGATCAGATTTTTTTGAACGGTTTATCTTGCTAGCAGTATCTGATACAGATGTGAATCTCAGGCATGCTCTGAAGAAACAGGTTTTCTCTGGATCCACTCATGTGAAATATTGCACACCTCCAAAAGTTACATATTGCCCATCAAACCCTGTGCAGTGTGCACAGTCCCTGGTAGCCACAGAGAATTTATGTATTATTTGATGATATAACCCCACCTCCTCCCAACACTCAAGCTTTAATAATGAGGGTGGCCTCCCCCAAACCATCATCTAATTTCTGTGTATCTTGCCCTGTATTTCATATCACTTTTACTGCTCTGCACTTTGTTAATATGAGGATTTAATAAAGACCCTAGGTGAGGCTGGCCAATGTAGATATTTCTTATGGTATATTTCATCCCACAGATTAAATCAATAAATGAAACTAGGGCCTGGAGCTGGCAATGAGGTGACTGAAGCCTGCTTTTGTGATTAAGGTGTCTTTCTTCCTCAAGCAACCTGGAGTTTGTTATATACAAATCAAGCTATAAATCAGTAGATATTGGATGACTAAAAAGCTATAGAGAACATAAAATTATGTGGCTTCAGCTTAAAGAATCACAAGCAGAGAGAAATTAGGGGTGGAAGTCTTATTAAACTGTCTAGTTCAATCTCTGCCAAGATGGGAATATTCCCTGGAATGTATTTTACAGCACATTATCAAAAATTGTTTCCATACGTGATTCTGCTCTGGAAAGAGCCTATAAAAGTGGTCTGTACCAATTTAATGGTACAGGACAGTACCATTCTGACTGAATCTGTGATTTCTTTCAATTCCAGAGAGTTAAAAGAAATATCTTTTTCCTCTCAGCTGAAGAGATCCACTCTTTTGATCACTCACACTCTCACTTATAATAGATGTTCTGTGAGGCACCCTTGCCTTTGTTTGCATTGTGTAACTCCACATTATGCCTCGACTCACTCCTCTTGCCTTAGGCCCACTGGGATGCAGGGAAGAGGATGGAGGTACCAGCAGAGGTAAATGCTTTATCAGAGGTGATGCAGACTCTTTTTATCACCTACATGTGCATTGAGACTTACAGCATTAATACTGGATTTTCTACAGCTGTTCCTCTCCTATTTCTGAGCCCACAGTTTCTGAATCCTGACTCAATGAGTCCTTCATCATTCTCAACTTCCTTCTGATATTGCTACTGAAATAATTCAAATATTACTACAACTCTCCCCAAGGGACCTGTCTGTTACAGCATAAGGCAAAGGAGTGACTCAGTTACCTGAATCCCGAAGGTGCAGAGATTATTCTTCTGCCTCACAGTAAGCTTGTTTGCTATTTATTTAGTGCCCCTTTGTCTTCTCTTTGACTCTATAACCTTTTCCTTTTTGTCTTTGATTTTATTCATAGTTCTTTTCTTTTTCCATTTCACAGTTTAAAACTCCCTTCTAGGACGGGAATATAATTTTGATTTCCTTGACTAGAGTGACCAAAGAGGCCACACTGTTTAAGTGGATAAGATTTATTTTTGTCAGTTCTGTAGGATTCATGCCAGGCTTTATGCAAGTGGTCCTCCTCACTCTGTTATCAGTGTCCATGCTCTAAGGTCAGATTCAGGCTGGGTGTGGGTGAGTGATTCTTATTCCTGCTGACAGTAGGGAGAGAACCATGCTCTGATCTGAGCACTGACTGGAACAGCTCAGATGGGATCTTCTCAGGGTTTTCAAACAATTAGCCACTTACATTTAATTTTTTCCCCCTATTATTCATCAGATTCCTGTTCTTTGAAAGTTTTGCATGTCCTAATTTTTATGCTGATTTCAAAACAGTCCCAATTCTAATGCCATCAAACTTCTTTTTAATTATTCACATTCTCACCACTGCCAGAGGATGTCAGCAGTTCTTTCACCATGACTTTAACAAAAATCATGCTTTTTTCCCTCACTCCTCCACTTGCCTGTCAACATTACCCTTTCTGAGCCTCTTCAAAATGTCCTTATGCTGTTTCCACACTGCAGCAGGCAGGCAGGCACAAAGCACAACACAGACATCTTCTGGAAACCCGACTCGCCCTCTCAGCTTGAAGCCTTCCTGCCAACAGCCTGTTCAGGCTCGCTGGTGCAGTGAGATGCTGGAAAATGTGTGATGTTGAGACCTCAGGGCCCTGAGAGATGCACTTAAATTCACCTAGATTTATGCTTGCCGGGTCTCTTCAACCAGCTAGGCTTAAAGATGCAGTGTAGGTATAATGGTCATTATTTGTAGATTCCCTGTCACCAAAGCAGAGTTCACACCTCTTCAGTTCACTGCAATCATATTTTCTCACAATCACAACAGCATCTGTGGGGTTGGAGCTCTTACAATCCTGCTTCACAGAAATCCATCTCTGCAGAAATCCCACTTCACACTTTCCCACTGTTTTCTAGGCTGAAACTCATCTTGCCTACTGCAGTTTCTTTTCCTCCTCTTTTATACTTTACTCTGCTCATCTTTCATAATTTACAAGAGAAAAATTAACTTTGTCAGTCCTTATTTTTGATGCTGGCTGTACTACAGCCTGAGGCTTCCAGATGCATTTCAGAGAGAGAGGGCAGTGTTGACTGGAGCAGTCACAGCATTAAGCAAGACACCCTGGGAACCTCAGCTTTATTTTTACTTTTTCACAGTCTTGCTGAAGGACTGTGGCCTCCTGGGGCCTCCTTCTGCTTTGGTTTCAACACCTTTCATATAAAGATAGAATCACAGGAATCTGGTTTAGGTTGGAAAAGACCTTTTAAGAGCATCAAGACTGACTGTTAACTGCACATTGCCAAGTTCTCCCCTAAATCATGTCCCTTAAGCACCACATCTACATGTCTTTTAAATACCTCCAGGAAAGGTGACTCAACTACTTCCCTGGGCAGCCTGTTCCAGTGCTTGACAACCCATTTTTTGGTGAAGAAGGCTTTCCTAATCTAAACCCATGTGGTGCAACTTGAGACCATTTTGTCTTATCCTATTACTTGCACCTGTGAGAAGAGTCTGACACGCCACTCCCCGCCCTCCTTCTACACCTCCTTTCAGGTAGTTGTAAAGACCAATAATGTCTCCTCTGAATCTCCTTCTCAATCACCCCAACTCCATCCATTGCTCCTCAAAAGTCTTGTTCTCCTTCCACCACCTTTGTTGTCCTTCTCTGGACGCTCTCAAGTGACTTAATGTGATTTTTCAAATGAGGGTCCCAAGACTGAACACAATACTCAAGGTGTGCCCTCAGCAGTCCTCTCCTTTCTGGCCTATCCCTCTGAGGAGCAGCAATATTCCAGCTGTGTGAACCATTCCACTACATTTCTGTGATGGCAATTAAATCACTATATTACTGCTGCCCAAGGGCTTCCAGCCTCTCCTGTTTGTTCCCTGTGCTGCTTGCACTGGTGTAGATCCACTTCACCTGGGCTACCAATCCCACCCTTTCCTGAGGGGATAAATCCGAATTCCTGCATGACCATTCTCAAGTACTTCCATGGCTTCTAACATCAATAACCTTTGAGTTTTTGCTGTCACATGGGTCTCCATCCTGCAGGCTCACAGACCTTGCCACAAAAGCCACCCCTCAATATTGTAGTGCTGTGCCAGGTTTTATCTCTAGGGTTTATCCCTTTTTCCCTTCAAAGCTAGTTTGATCTCTTTCTGTGAGCACTGCTAACCTGTGTTGAAGAACCTTTTCCCCTTTGAGATAAGTGCACCCTATCTGTTGTGTTGAGTAAACTGACCCACAACCAAAAAACCACAAAATTCTTCCAGTGACATCAGGTTCGTAGCCAGAAACTGATCTTAGAGCATTTCATGTTTTTTCCCTCATCACATCCTGCAACCAGAAGGAGAGAAGAGAATACTAATTGTTCACCTCAACCCTGATGGTATTGGCTTCCTTTATAAAAAGCTTTCAGGCCTATTGACGAAAAATAACCTGGAAGAGAAGTGCTATTACTGCTTGGCTGATGCAGTCCTTGCTATTTTCTCATCACAATGGCAGGAACAGAAGTGTTGTATTGCCACAGTGCTCACCAACCCACGGAGGAGGTTCCTCCTAAGCACAGGAGTGAAGAGCTTGGAGCCCTACTAGGCTCTCTGGCATCCCACCAGCATGGCAGTGGGTCTGCCAAGACAGAAACCCTTTTTAACTTTCAGCTGTCCAAAAGATTTCTAGTCCAAGCATTTATTTACTTTTTATCCTGGCAGGAAAAAAAAAAATGGAGAGAAAATAAACGTTGGATAATTTTCATGTTGCACATATGTGATTTCTGTTTCTGATCCAGTTACGATAGTCAGCTCCTCCTGTTGTGCCACCCAAAAAGACTGGAAAATGTCCATTCTAATTGTTTTCCCTAGGCTATGCTGAGTGAATGTTCAGCTCCCCGAGGTTGAAGTGTACTGTTATAAATTTACTGTGATAGAGCCACACTGCTGCTGATTGTTGCAGAACTACCACGGAGTAGTAAATGCTTCACTGCTCTGTTACCCAGAGGGGGCTGAGCATTAACTACACTATTGAACAGCAAATGCTTATCATCCCCTATAATTCAAACTGTATAAATCACTGAAGAGAGACAATGTGCCTACAGGGAACTCACATGGTCTATAAAAATGTAAAAATCAGAACTATATTTAGCTGACAGAGCAATACTTAAAAAAGAAGAAAGTATTCAAAAGATAATCTCAGACATTAAACTCATCTTCATTTCAATCTACCCAAGGTTTGGTGGAGTTTAATCTCCTCTGCAAACATCTTCATCATTAACAGCATTTTAAAAAATAGGATTAAGAAATAAAAGCAATTACTTTTCTCTCTCCCCCATCCTCCAACCATTCATGCAGCACATAGAACAACCTCTTTTAAGTCCATCCTTAGAGCAAAGCAAAATGCCAGCATTTTTTTATTCACTGAGGAAAGCATTTCTATTTTGCTTAAAAAATAATAGAATGCTTAAGATATGTTGCTTATAAACCATGTAACTACTGAAAGTGGAAGACAGCTGCCTTTTGTGTAAAAATAGTTCTTCAAATGTAGGGCTTATGCAAGGTTCATTGCACTGAGAAGAAAGGCAAGTAAAAACATTCCTCCAAGGAACTGTACTGTGACTGAGGACATAAACTTTCGTTCCTGTATAAGCAAACACTTTATGTGAAGTGGACAAAAGGACTTCCATTACTGTCAATGAATTACTCGTGGCTGTGAAGTTAAATGCACATGGGCATTTGAAGCATCAGGGAACTTTACAATAAGCTGGTGCTGCATATTCCTTAATGTGTACATAAAATCTGTTTTCTGTTTTGGCCTTAACCATGCAATAACCTCTGGAAAGGCCTTGCCATGTATTCACAATGGAATTTATTGCAGAGCCAAGGCCTTCAATATATTCTATATTAAAAACCAAAACCATCCCCAAACATCTATCCTTAGAGAAATAAAACATGGTTACCTTTAATACACAAATGCAATCACAGAAAAAGACAAAGAGCAAAAGCAGATGAGAAAAGCCTCAGGGGAGAAGTGGTATGGCACTTTCTGAGTGCTCCATGCAGCATTCAGAGAGCTGATGAAAGAGAAGTTTGACAGCAGAGCTGGAAAATGATCACAAGCAATCAACGTTTCAAAGAGGTCAGAACAGAATCAAATAGGGCTACTAAGCTTTATTCTTTATCCACGGACATCTTAGCAGCATCCCACTAAGATCTATCCTTCTTGAAGATGTTCTAATGAAACAAAGAACATTTTGATTTTTCAATCCTATGAAAGATGATGTCATCAACAACTTGTGTTCTTTTTCTCTTTACAGAATAAGCACCTCTACTCGATCAGCATGTGTGTCCTACCACATTCTGTGAGTAATGAGGGGTTTTAAGCAGAAATACAGTTAAACCATGCAAAGATGTTTGAAACACTAGGAGAAATAACATGAGGTATGGCTTAATTAGACAATCAGAAAAGAGTTCTCCCAGCACACCAAACCATGTATATACAAGATTGCTTTGTAAGAATGGAGCAAATAATGCCAACATGCTTCAATGTTCTATCATGGCACCTCATTACCAAGAAGGGAGATAAGATCTTTCTGCATATACTTGTAATGTGGCTTGAAGGTGTTTCTTTCAGTTGTCTTCAGATGAAGAGCTGATAATTAGCTCTAAAAAAATCAAGGAAGCTCAGAGAAAACCAATGAAATCTCTAAAGGCCTTTAGAAATCTGGTCTTCTAAAGGCTATGATTTCATACAGTCCATGGCTTTATCTCCTATGGGATATTATATGTTCATCAGTGGGTCAACACTGACAAGAGAGCAGAGTATACTAAGAAATTTTAGTGAAAAATAGCTTAATTTGTGATTAAGGGCAGAAAAATTAATGTGATGCAGCAGCAGTTTAATATGCTAGCAAAACGAACACTTACAAGTAATCCTCCAAAATGTACACCAGCTGCAGAATGCCAGATGAATTTAAGATGTTCATCCCACAGGACCACTCAATGAAAATGAGCTCATGCTTCAGGATTTTCAGATCAGAGCCATATGCTGTACACTAACACATTTGCAATATTAGTACCTTGAAGTAGATTTCTTAGAACATTATTGAATCTAATTTCCAATGCCCATAGTCAGCAAAGTTTTCTCATTTCTCTGTGGAGATAACCCTGTTGGATCAGCAGTACATGATATTACTCTGGTGCTAGGTGGAGAGTATATCTCATGTTTGACCAAACATTAGACATCCATAACTTCAGGTGATGAAGAATTTAATTGATTTAAAAATTTTTCTCCTGATGTTACTCATCAGTTGGTGGGAACTGCTGCAGTGCCAAGAGTGGAAATGGAGAATGACATTTCACTCCTCTGAGGGTCAGCTGGGCAGCCTGCAGTGCCCAGCATCTGTGGGAAGGATGGCACAAGTGTGGGTCAGGTGTACCCAGACCCTTCCTCTTCTGGCACGTCAGGAAGTCTCATGAATTAGAAACAGGCCTTTTATTTTGTTTACTTGGCTCCTAAACATTTTTAGCTTTTCGTAAACAGAAAGTGAATATCTGTAAGTGAAAAAAAAAATTGGCCTCTTAAAACTTAATCTAATTTGCCTTATGTTCAAGACCCACTATTCCTCGTGCTCATTATGTCTGACCTAAAAAGAATATTAAAAATCTCATTATTTTGTTGCTGGCTTTTCTACTTAATTATTACCACAACAGGCAGGTAATCATTATGATGATTAATCAAGACTGAGATGTAAATAGCTCACATAGGGGTTAATAATCAGATAATAACAGTAAGCACTGTGTCTGTATAATTAAGACAAATGACATGATTTATATTGGTGCAAACCTACCTCCAGAATGCAACACTTAAGGATTTTACTGTCTTTTCAGACAGCCCTACACTTTGCAAGCCTACAGTATCTGAAGGTTGCTTAAACTCTAAACTTTTGACATTAACAAAATTTGAATTGAAGGGGGATTTTTTTCTAAAAATTTAGTAATATATTTGCCATCGATATTGGCTACCATTAATTCAATTTTCCTTTTTGATAGCCCACACTTCACAGAATCACAGAATGGCTGAGGGTGGAAGGGATCTATGGAGATCTTCTTGTCCAACCACCGCAGCTCAAGCAGGGCCACTCTGATTGCCTCCAGAAACTCCATCACCTGTGCATCATAAAATTCCTGTAGGAATATGCTGAACTTCTAATGTGGCCAGTGACAAAACTCTCACTGATTTTCTAACAACAATATATGATATATAACGTAGAGACTTTCCTGTATCCACTCATAATTGGAAGGCTTGGTCACAGCTTATGTGTAAATCAAAATAAGGCATTTCCAAATCATTTGCAATTTTAAAACAGGAAGGAATGTTCCATAAAAGCAATGATTTTCTCAAGCTATAGCCACTCAAGGAACAGCTAAGTATTTTTATACTAGTACTAAAATAACTTATATTGCTCTCTCTATTAACTCAAATCTCTTTTTCAACTATGTGGAAGTAAATGGTGGGATGCAAGAAATATTTCCTGGATATAAATGTATTTGTGCGATTACTTGAGAGGAATTCTGGAAGGTACTAACAGATTTGCATTTTTTCTTACGGTCAGATGTGAATCAATATTTCTAAGTTTGAGACAAAACTTACTTCCTGAGTAGTCCTACTGATTGAAATAAATTTTGGGGAAGGGCTGGGTTTTCATTTACATACCTTCCTAATCTGGGGAGATTTTCTAAAATAATTTTTAGGTTTATTTGTCCTTGCAATTTGTTATCCTTTTCTTCTCTTCTTTCTTTTCTCATTCATCTTTCCCTAAACAATTTTGCTTAAGCACTTTAGGACTGCACAGGCCTGAAGGCACTGTGACAGAGTTGTACAGAGGGTAAAGAGAGGGGAGGCCACTTTCCCACAGGGAGGATTTCTTGCTTCTTCCAACCCTCAGAAGTTCCTACAAAGCTCTACCTTAATCTATTTAGTAATCTACAGGGTTGCAAAGTGAGTCAGATGCAGAATTCAGGAAAGAAATTTCATGGAAATCCAAGGAGAGACAGGTTAAACAGAGCTTTATGGTTGCTATCCTCACAGCATCAACATGCACAGTTCATTCCAACTGTACAGCTTTTACAGCTGTGGTTGCCAGTGATATCAGCTTGGGGCAATCTCCAGCAGCACATTTCAGGTGATAAACTGGAAAGTCTTGAGGAAAGAAAAGCAGCGATCTCCACACATTGTCTCCTCTCCACACATTTTTAGCTAGTTAAGATTGTTTAGGCATTTTAAGACCATTAAGAATTAATATAAATAAACTTAAAGGAAATGTCACTTTTGGGGAGGGTCTTTATCCCTCCTCAGCACAGTATCCAGAGGAATAAAATGAGGTTGATATTTCTCCCTGACACTTGTTGTACTGCCAGGGTACCAAGTATCTATGAGCTGGACAGTCAATATTCCTGGAGGTATCTAGTTGAACGAAGTTTTATCCAGATTTTAATACACCCTTAAACTGTTTGTGTCAGCCTTACACTGAGGTAAAATATTCGCTTGCATAGGACAACACCCCAGGAACGAATGTCAGAAATTTTTCCTCAGGACCTATGCCTCACGAGCTAAGGGGTTTTAGCACTTTTACAAACTTGATTCCTTTCTCTACTCTGCATTTTTCACTATTTCCCTATATTTTATTAATGCCAGTCTGTTTGAAAAGGGCACAGGGAAAAGCAAGCATTCTGCAGGGTAAATGGGAAAAGAAATGGACAGAAGCATTTCTTAAAATGTCACTGCTCACAAAGAGCTTGTGGCAGCCCAGCGTTATATAAGGCTGAGTTTTAAAGACACGTTGTTAAATATGCCCTGATCTCTCTCATATTTCTAGCTTGCAATTCTAATCCTCTCCATACTGAATTTTAATTTAAAAGTATTTTAATCTGCAAATTGTTACAATCCCTTGTCATGTTTTTTATGCACTTGGAGCAATGCTGTCCTGGATCAAGACAAAGTAGGAACATCACGGTTATCAAAAGATGTATCTGACATAGCCAGTTATTGCTTCAGCAAAATCCTCAAAGCCCTCTGTGACCAGCCTGACCCACTACAAGAAGCTGTTGTGATGGTATTTGGGGTGCATATGGTGTTACAGTGTCTTTTATTCTATTTGTACATGGACTGTATTGTCCTTTGGGGTCAGCACTCACATTCTGAACATAGCTGCAATTGTCATCAGAGAAATTAAATTTAACATGAACGTGGTCGTGGCAACAGTAGCTTTATTCTAGATATTATAGAAGAAACTGAATAAACTTAGAGACAGATAAAATACGAGTGATACGTATATACACTGTTTAATATATTTAGTCTAATAAAAATTATAGAAGGGATCTACAACACAGTTTTTTTGAGTTTGTCTCCTCTCCACACATTTTTAGTTAGTTAAGACTGTTTAGACATTTTAGGACAATTAAGGATTAACATAAACAAATACTAATATAATTTATTCTCCAATATAAAGTTTCAAAAGAAAATATTTCTCAAATCTTTCCTCCCTATAACATATCTAAAATGTAACTGAACCCTACATAAAACAGTAGATAATAGTATTGGGAATCTTCCTACTTTAAATAGTTGTCAGAGAAGAGGAGGTGATTATTTTCCAGTAAATGTTTAGTATAATCAGCCATTTCACACCTTCCTTGACATCAGTGTGCTTTGATAGCCTTTTCCAGCAGCCCTGAGGTCTGTGCCTGTCTGGAGTCAACACCTTGGTCTGTTCTGGATCACTGTGATCTCCTACAGGAGAAACATATAGGCAGAGTTAAGAATAGGGTTTTAGTACAAAATCCAAAGGCTGAGAGGAAGGATGGATTCTGGAGTGGGGCTGTTAAGGGCTCTGTCCTCCCTGCACTGCTGCAGTAGTTAAGGCTTCCTCCCCCCCCCACTCCCTTTAAAACCAGCAAATTCTTGCATTTGGCTTAGGGCTTGAGTCTGTGAGTCAGGAGGAGGAGATATCCAGTGAGGCTTATTCTTTGAATTGTTCCCAGTTTTCAGACTGGGAAATTGAGAGATTGAGACAACTCCAGCAGTAAGTTGAAAATGTTCCTGGCTTTTCATTCCTGTGCTTTGTTCATCATTTACCTTCACCAGCACCAGTGGAAGCCCTGTTCTAATTGCAAATCCAAAGCAGCTTTACATCTGTCCCAGGAGGTCTGATTATATTTATCCAAAATAATAGAGAAGCGTAGATGACTCTGAAGAAAACTCTAAGCTTCCCCACGTAACAATTTAGATCTCAGATTAATGATCTCTTAAGTAATTGGGTCAGCCATAAATAGGGCTGTTTGCAAAGACAAGAATACACTAATCTGGAAAGGTCATATTGCTCATATCACTGGGAAGTATTAGAGTATTTATAATCCTGTTTTTAGGATCAATTGCTTGCAGTCAGATTTCATCTGTTCCCTTTAAATATATTCAAACTAAAGAGTCCTCTGGAGGTTTCTTCCATTTAGTCCACAACACAGAGTAAATACTTCGAGTCAAGACAGAACAGATTTTGTGTAAGTATCTCCTACGAAGAGCTGCAAAAACCAGTATTGATTTCTGGATGTTTACTTCAGGAAAGAAGAAAAGGTTTTCCTGGTGTTGGAGGTCTAAGGGATTATTATAGACAAGAGAAAAACTCCCCAGGATCTATCACTTCAGTAGCTCTCTGATAAAGAACAAAATGCTCTCTACAAACCTGGGTGAACCTTAGGGACATGTAGGGACTTCTGCATTGTATCCCATGCTGCTACAGCAGCCTTTCTTTTCTCAGCTCTTACAGGAACTCTGTACCATGCTGGGGAATAAATTATTTATTTGGGGACTTCTTCCTGATTGAACTCACTATCCCAGTGGTCTTTGGAAGGTATAAACTCCAATAAACTTTAAAAGGATATGATTTTACAACTTTCCTTGTCTGAGCTTGTTATGGGAATGTAGGAAACATCAGCACTGTATTGTGAATTGAATTGTTTTACTCCCTGAAATACTCAGAACATGCTCTACATTCTATCTTGTCACTTCCTGACCTCCTTGACCAGGTTATTAGAGAATGAGAATTGAAGTGGTTTTCTAAGCCATTAAATTAGGAATGAACTGCATAATATACTGCTGTCTTCATCAGATTTCTGGAGGGTTTAAACCACATTGTTGTAGTCCTTATTTGATTTATGCAAACAAAACCCCTTAGTATAATATGCAATTAAAATAGGATAATTTATTCCATTAATCTTAATCTAAATACAATCCTGCTCCTTTGTAAAAAAAAAAAAAAAAAAAAGCTCATCTTAAAGTTCCACCTGAAAGCTTCATGTTTTGCATTGGGATCATAGGGGAAATGGAAACATGAAAACCATCAAGAAATCCAATTAAGAAGAGAGGTACTAAAACAGGCCAGTCTTAAAAAGTGTTGGAGGAAAGAACTGGTAGCTAAATCTGAGAAAACACCCCTTAAAATATAGTTTCATTATTTCTACCTAATTTTTGCTGCTTATGAAATATGCAAGACTTGACAGGGAAATTCTTAAATATAAACCTTATTTAAAAATATATATATGGATAACCTCCTGTGAAGTCCATAGTCATTACAAACCACAAGTGAACGTTCACCAGATAACATTGGGTGAGGCATTTGGACCAACAGATTACTTAAATTTGGCATTAAATTTACTAGTATATAATCTAAGAAGTCTTATTAAATTTAAAATACAAGGATTTTAACATTTCCATTTCAAATATTTGCACTTTATGTGATATAGTTTGGAATATTTGAAATATAGTTTGAAAATCTCTAGTATAATTACAAAACAAGAAAGTTTGTAACAGAAAGAGATGAAATAAATGAAAGCATTAAAATCATATTCAAAAGCAGAAAATTCTGCGACATTCAGCCAAAAGCATAATTAATCATAGAGTCACAGCATAGTTTGGAAGACCTCAAAGATCATAATCTGTTCCAACCCCCCTGCCATGGGCAGACACACGTTCCACTATCCCAGGTTGCTCAGAACACCATCCAGCCTGGCCTTGAGCAGTTCCAGGGGTGGGGAAGCCACAGCTTCTCTGGGCAGCCTGTGCCAGGGCCTCAGCCCCTTCACACTGAAGAATTTCTTCCTTATATCTAATCTAAACCGACTCTCTTTCAGCTTGAAGCCATTTCCCATTGTCCTGTCACTACCTGCCCTGTAGAAAGTCCCTTGCCAGCTTTCTTGTAGCTCCTTTAGGTACTGGAAGGGGCTCTAAGGTCTCCCTGGAGACTTCTCTTATCCAGGCTGAGCAACTCCGGTTCTCTCAGCCTGTCTTCTTATAGAGCAGGTGTCTTTAGTCAAATAGTCTCACTTATGGAAAATGGACTTTTGGTTGCTTGAATGTTTTAAGTGTTCAATAGACTTCCGTGTGAGATATTTAAGTGAGATTTTACTTCTCACTTGAAGACCTTCAGTCCTGGAGCCACCCCTGGATTTTGTCACTCTCCTGAATTAATTCATCCTCATTCCAATATTGTCTAATTAGTGAATGAGGTACACAAGACATCAAGGATGCCTTGCCAAGTAATCACTATTTTTAAAGCTATAGCTATAATTTTCCCCCTCTATAAATGTGCACATAGTCGGGGGAGTGAGGAAAGGCCAAAATATTCATCACCATGTGATGCTGGCTGCTAGAAACAGAGAAAATAGTGCCTGTAACCTCCAGGGAGTTAGTTCATCATTAGATTAACCACCACCAAGGTAAGGCCATACATCATTAAAGGTGACAGGCGCAGTGTTGGCAATACAAGAATAATAAGTAGAATAACTTGCATTGTCACTGTGAGTGAGAATGGAGGAGAAGTCTTACAGATGCTGCTGAGGAAGGGGAGGGTGAGCAGGTAGTCATGAAAAATGATAAATTACATTCTTATTCAGCAGACATGTCTTTGCTTATCAAGTTTATCTGCATTTCCAGTACACTATGAGAACCAAATACATCAGTTACTCAATGTCTAAACATGCTTTTCCAACATGAAAAATATGTTGCCTATCCTGATAAGAACTTAAATGTTTTTCATTTAACCTTAGCTTTCTCTACTTCAGTTTTAATGACAAATTGCTATCTACGTGAAATGTTTTCCAGCTAAGCTCCTTAGCACAACATTGCTAGGGAATACCACAGCATGGATCTCCCTGTTCCTTCACAGGAGTGCTGGCCTCAGGCACTTGGTGCTCACTGAGACTAGAAAAGGCAACCAGCTGAAGTCCTTTAGCACTCCATGGAGTTTAGAGTGTTCAAGGATAAAACCCTTCAGACCTGTAGATGAGCAGTGGGTAATTTTTTTTTTTTAAGTTAACAGAAGGGGAAGGTTTCATTTTGAGAGTTCCCCACAGAGAACAGACATTTATTTACAAGGCACAGTGCAGACTCCATGGCACACAGAGTTCAGCATCCTCATCCTTAGTTTAGTTTCAGCCTATCTCTACCTTTTCCATTTGCTTCAAAGTTTCATGAATTTAAATAAAAATACATATAGAGAGTCAATACAGGTCAACTCTTTCTTCTTCAAATTAGCAAGCTCTTTACTGTTAACATTTCAGCATCCCTGCCTCCCACACAAAGCTGTTTTGCACACTCAGTTCATGTTGGTCATGGAATGCACCAACAAATAAACAAAGAAATCTTTCTCTGTTTATGCCTTTTACCAGTCTCTTAATCTGAACTGTCCTCAAGCATCTCTTGTAGTCTTTGTCTGATAAACCTGTCAGTCTCATTTGTAATGTACCAGAAGTTGTAATGCTGTAGCATGTGAGGCTCTGGGAACATTTTAAACCATTATTTCCTGGCTCAAGTCAATGCAACCTATAAAAAAACTCTAATTTTAGCAATCCAAATTAGTACTTAAGTGCTTTTTCAGCAGAAGATCAGAACTAGAGATCAGAATATGATTACTGACTTCTAAATGTGAAAAAGTATATAACTTGTATGTATGACAGTAATCTTGTACTTAAAGGTTCATTACCAACTTAATATACCTAATAAACCATTCAATTTCTCAAGTCTATAATTCCACGAACTTTTGAAAACAAAGTATCTCTTCCTCTTTCTACAATGTCTCATCTCTACACTACTAAATCAGTAAACTTTACAGAATGGAGATAAAAATAAGACAGAGAGCCACTAATTTGTTTACAACCTTTCAGAATTTTGATTTTTGATAGAAAAATGCCATTTAGATAGTTAAATCTGTTAGCACATTTGTGTAAGGCATCTAGAAAGTCAATTTTGGTGCACTGGCAAAAACTTTCATCACTTGACCACTTCATGCTGTTACAGAAATCTCCAGGTTCAGGATACATAAAAAATGTGATCCTCATGGTCTCTCTCCTGAATTATGCAGCTGAGCCTAGAGAAGGGTGACACACGCTTTAACAAGGCTCTGCAAGGAGAGCCTTTCCACGTTCCCTCTCCTTCTGTGGAGTCTCCTGAACAGTTTAATAGACAACTGGTCTTAAAAATGGAGCTCTGACTAAATGAAATATACTGATTTACTTCAACCACTTATCAATCAAGAAGTGATGACTTACTGCTATTAATATTAACCAGCCAAAACAGGTGGCGCATTAATGAAGACAGTGCAGACACAGGTAATTTAAAAAAAAAAAAAAAAATTCAGTATGAAAAGTAAACATAACCATTGGGCAACTGCTGAAGTTTTAGTAAAATAAAAAAATTCTTGTTTATACTTTTCTCAGTGTGGAGTGGCCTATGTTTTCAATTAATCTTAAAAACCAGAATAGAAAAAAGAGAATCACAAATCCCCCTGAATATGTGTATTCTGAAGAAAAAAAAAACCCTCTTTAATTAGAACAGCATATTATTTATGTATCTAGATTTTAATTGCACTCAATTGATATACTCAAAATTATTTCCATCACAATCAAGCTTTTTACCCTTTTCTAACCCCATTAAACTCTACTATTCATGGAATGGAAAAAAAAAAGAGCTCCGAACAAAATCATGGCACCAGACATCCCTTGAATCTGAATTGAACCCTATTTCTTTCCATAGGAATACTAATTTTTAAGCAGGTATTACACAGTTCTAAAAACTTGCACTCACAGACAGGGCCAGCCCGTGGCCAGTTCTTCTCTGGGTGTCTCCAAAGCAGCCCTCCTGAGTATGTTCTTTCCCAGCCTCATGCTGCTTCCCAACGGGACCCTCCAGGGCCCCACAGCCGCCCCCAGCACGGGCTGGGTCCCTTTCTGCCTCCAGCAGAAATGGGAATGTCAGTGGGGCCCCCACAAACTCTGGCTCTGAGCTGCAGCAGGAGCAGGGCACAGAGAGGGAATGCTCACACCTCCTGGAGCTGTGCCTCTGCTCCTGGAGGGACCGGGCAGCTCCAGGGGCATCTCCTCTCTCACAGCTCCCTCTGTTTGTCAGCAGCACCCCTGAGCCCCCACCCCATCTGGGCTTCCACAGGAAAATCACACCACAAAGTTCACCCTGAGACAGGCAGGAACATGCCATGGAGTTGGTTCCACTGCTTTGGGAGTCAGTGTCTCTCCAGGGGTGTCAGACCCATGCATGTCACACAGACACTTTTACAATATTATAATTCTTATTCTATTACCTTCAAACATCAAATTAGTTTAAGTATATTTTTCAGAAATGGTCCCTTCATCATTGCCACTACTGTGACTGCTGAAACAAATCAAATGGAGCTTGCTAGGCCTCAGCATCAGACCTCAGCCAGGCAAAGTAGCTAAAAAAATTTCAAAACAAGCATGGAATTTTCCCACAACACATCAATTTTTAGAAACAGCCAAATACCAAACTCTTCAGATCAGCAAGTCCCTTGTAGGTGCACAGTATTTAAAAACTGCCCCCTCTGAGTCAGTTTGTTAAACTTTCTGCATTTTTTAAACATCCAACAATCCTCTGAAAATGTGTGAAACATTTCTGAATCATTTTTGTTTTAGAGTTATAATGCAAACTCTTAATTAATTTCATTAACTTTTGTATTAGCTTAGTTTCACTTCACTGGAACAATTCTCCATTTCTGAAGAAATTTTAAAATAAATAAAGGGGGAAAATATAATATAAAGTAAACTCTCCAAAAGCAATTACAAATAACCTTTGGACCACAATTTCTACTTTACTAAAATAATTAAAAACTTTAAGTAATTTTTTTCTTAAAAACTGGTCATTTCAAGCATTTTGGGTGTTGAATTATAAGTAACACGTTTGCAATTTGTGCTGTTTTGTCATGTTAACCTATGGGGCCCACTGAAGAAGGTTCACTTTAATTAGTCACAAAGATGATTTCCTGCTAAGAAATTGAATTAATATAAAAATATTTTAGTGTGCATAATTTAAACATCTGGTAGTACAACAAGTATTTTCTTCCTGAGGAAATTATATTCACCCCTCCTTCTTCCCCCTACAATGAAATATGCTATTTTTACATCTTTATTTCTGTTCACTTACAAAGAAAAATACAAAAGAGCAATTGAGGCAACGTCTTTTCCCTTTCTCATAAATTGTTTGATTTGATTTGATTTAAACAAAATCTAAAATTTCCACACAGAGAATATATACTGTAAAAATTTAAACACAAGTTAAATAATAAAGCTGAAAGTTTATTTATATATATATATAGTGGAGCTATAAGATTATTCTGAAAGTTAGGGAAATTCAGATCAAGATTGAGATTTTTAACCTCTGACTCTTCCCAAAATACCAGGAAAGAATTCCCCAGCAACTATGAGGTTTCAGCATTTTAATATTCTTCAACTGTTACACACAGACACATCACAAATTCCATGTATTCTTAATAACCAAAGATAATTCCAATCTGTGCTCACCCTGATGGTCTTTCAGTTTTCACCAAATTACAGATGTGTTGCTGCTGGGAGATCTTGGTCATCAGGAAATCTGACCCTTGGGATTATTCCATTTCCAAGAGCTTTGCTTCTGGTTGGATAGACATGAGAGATGCATGGGAAGCATGCTCACATTTTGCTCCCCATGTTTTTATTAGTTTATTTAGAACATAGCCCATAAGGACAGTAATACATTTTGTGACGTAATTCTCAGCAATGGCAGTTCAGGTGACTAAATTCTTAGCCAGATTTTATTCTGGCTAACTAAAATACATAAAAGTGCTTTTTTCCCCCCACCTTGTACATACCTGGACTACTCATCAATTTCTTAGAGCACAGCCTGCCTTAGCTGTATGTGCTCTGTGTCAAACACACAGTTAGAGACATTGGATTGTAGTTCACAAGGTCAAGGTTACTTCTGGTTATGAGAAGTTCTAAGACACGCAACACATGAATGGGACGTTCCCTGTCACCACAAACTGTGCCTTTCCCATTCTCTCAGTTTCTACATTGGAGAACATCAGTCACAATGTCTACTGCCTGTAAGACACAGCAATTATCACTGACTGAAACCTCTCTCACTATTGTGCGTGGTCACTGAGCAACTTTGTCAGGAGGTCAAGTAACTCTTTCATATTACTTATCCAGCAGGATTGAAAGGATTTATTGTCCATCCTTTTTGAAACACAAGTTAATGGGAAGAAAAGGATGGTGGCATTTTCCTCAGCTTTCAAGACCTGTAGAAAACTCTTTACAGAAAACACACATAAGCAGTTTTTAAACACATTCTAAAGACAGGATCTTTTTGAGGAAGAATTTCAGTCTGAGTTACCTTTAATGGCAGTATCTTGAAATCCAGCAGACTTTCTCTTCAGTAGAAGCCTGCTGAACAGAGCAGTGTTGAATTAAGCAAACCACCAAACCCCTTAACTGAGGGGATGTCCTTCACACTCAGTGGAAAAGGTTTTAAAGATGATTCACAACAGCAGCACACTGACATGGTCACTCCCAAAAGAGTTTTGTCTCTGAAATCACCCATCATCTGTGCTGATTAGGGCAGGCTTAGGATCTTTGGCAATCACCTGCATCTTTGGGTAGATGTAAATCAAAAGACCACATTAAGTATAAACGTTACCAAAAGTCCAGGATACAGTGCAACACAGTATGCCCAAGAATCCATTTCTCTGAATTTATCTCAATGCTAAAATTTTCAAACGAAATGCTCAAATCTGTTCCTGTGTATTTATAATAAATATCTGTGAAGCCAGTATCAACATTTTCCTGTTACAGATGGCATACTGTACTTTTTTCAGTTTAATTTCTGCATCTACATCTTCCAGGGAAAGATTTGCTCAATAGTTCTCTCACTGAAAATATCCAAGAAACAATGATATTTTAAGATATTATTCATTGTGTATAAATTTTAATTCCCTTGAAATATACTGCCTTAATAAGGGGAAATTATTACATTTTACAGACAGAAGAGAAAGTGAAATCATTGGGGTTTTATATTTGAGTATCCCTGCTCCTTTGTATTAATTCAGTTTGACTGTTGGTGGAGTTAAAATTTCATTATAGACTGAGTTATTAGTTCTAATAAGATATTACTGAAACATTATTTCTAGTTTGAAATCATGTTTAAAAGATGTACCCTATAAGCTTAACTTTTAAGGGCTTAACCATCAGGGAGAAATGTTAAAAAAGTAAGCCTGGGAGTACTGGGAGGTTAAAACTGGTTCTTGGCACAGCCTGAGCAGGGGCTTGTCTGCAGGCTGGTCAGGATGGGAGGCACGCTGACCATGGGCTGTCCGAGTGGCAGTGCCCTCCTGCTTCTCGTGGAGGGGCAGAAATGTGCCAGGTGGATGTCCTGGCATTGAACAGCAAACTCTGCCCCTCCTGTGAGCCAGGGCTGGGCACTGCAGGGGGAAAAGTGAAGCTTTTTTCATCTGTCTCACACACACAAATTAAAAGATCTTTTAGCACGCAAATATTAATACTAGCAAGTACACTCTCATTTCCTTTTGCTTCAGAGTGTGTGTCTGGTACTATCTGCAGTCTAGTCCATATAATTTAGAGGGTCTGACATCTATTGCCCTGATCTCATTTATCACCAGCCCATCTTCATTTTAGAAGCACAGATACTCAGTGTACAATTTTTACTGTAAAATTGAATTTGTTTCTTGTGACAGAGTAGGCCTGCTGAATTTATGATTCAGCATTGAGCATCCTTCACCTTGGAAGTAGCTCTCCTGCTGTAAAAACGAGGCATCTCTCTCATGAGGACACTGTAACATCATGATACAGATGCCCATCCTGTTAGACAAGGTCGTGCCAGGAGAAACTAAACTTAATTTTCTGAGACTTTACAACATTTAGCCCTATATTTCACTTTATAAGGATAAATACTGGGAAATACTTTATCCCAATGTAACAACTGTCCTTTTGGTCAGGAGAAGGAAAAAAAAAAAAAAAAAAGTG
>VXBB01020866.1:470099-498208 GCA_013399915.1 Illadopsis cleaveri
TTTTTTTAGCCCTGGCCTATTCTGAATGTTCAGTGTATTCAGCCCCTCACTGCATCAACAATGAACTAAAAAACTCTGAAATTCTAGATTGCTTATAGAAACAAATACAGCAATTTATCAACATTTTCATATTGGTACAAAGAAGGAGAAATATATATCTCGAATAAAAGCAATATTAATAAGTAGTCATAAGATTGCTTAAGCTGTGCTCTATAGGCCACAATTCATTGATATTTACTTTCTTCAGAAACAGCTGTAAAGTACACAGAGGGGTTTTTTCCAGGCTTCAGACTGACACATAAAACCTGCCTGACTTTGCATAAAACTAACTCAGATTTTAGAATGCATTAGATGAACTCATGTTTTCCAAAGATTAAGTTAATATTTGTGAAAATTATTTTTAAAGAGATCAAATTGATCTATATGTTTGATCTATGATCTAAATATGTTGATACAATGGATTTTTATTAAAACGGTAAGACTATAATAAATGAAGCTTAAAACTGGAAGAAGAAAGCCAGTGATTTGAAAACTAGGAAACAGTTTGGTTTGCAAATCAATTCTACTCCTGTGGAAATAAACAGGGTTCTGACATTGTGTTCACTGAAAATAGGATTCTACTGCTTATTTGGGAGGAACATTGAGAGATTCCTACTAATTACAGAGAAAGAGATATTAACTTTCATTCATGAATTCAAGATGCTTCATTATCAAACACGTGTATATACATATGCATATAATACATACATGTGTATGGAATGAACACATGATAATATGAAGACATAAACAAATGGTTGTATGGACAGAAAGAAACTAATTAGGGTATATTGGGTCTCAAAACTGATTCTATTCTGGGTTGGGTTTTTGGCACAGTTACTGATTATTTCTGACTCAAATTTGTGACTTCCACTGTGTCCTTTTCCTGCTGGTCATACTCTATAACAGTTTCTATAATAGTGGTATGGAAGCTTGTAATTTATACACAGCAAAGTTTTCCGGAGTACAATTTTTATTTTATATTACAGATTTCTTTGCTCACTAGTTTCTGGCTGTGAGTACTTGCCTTTTTATAGTAAAGTTCATCATCTGACAGCTTCAAAACCTGACTGTTCATGCAAATAAAGCAGGTTTTGGCTTTTGATGTCAAATGATACAACTGCTCTTAAGACTAGTGCAGACTTTCAGCCCTGTTGCCTGTCAAAAAGGGAAATACTTTCCCTTATACTGCCACATGAAAAGCTCCACTGTACATTACAATGCAGCCTAAAGCCAAGCCAATCAAAAATGATTACAGTTCAGTGGAAGAATCAATGTGATCCAGAAAAGAAATTCCATGTTGGAATTTCAATCATTCTTTGACAGTGAAAATTTCTGTAATTCAGCAGTAGTTCAAAAAGAATTCCTCTTTCCACATACTTAGGAACACACGAAAATGCTGGAACAAAATACCATATTGCCTTTTGAGAAGCATCTGATATTTTAGCTGAATGTCTTGGGGTGGACCAATGTGGTGTATCTGTGTTACCAGAGGGACCCTAAATGCCTCTTAAAGGTATCAAACATCACAAACTTCTATAACAAGAGTAAAATAAGGACCTGGTATCTCATCAACATCTCAGTCCGGTAAACAAAATTTTGTGGTTGTCCCAAAATTCTTCCCTCAGCCAAACACATGGCAAGGGAACATCTGACATGCCAGCTGATAGAATGAAACTGCCCTGAGATGACAGGGAAAATTGGTATTTTACAGCTACTGCCCATGCTATCACATACTCAGCCAAGTGTATTTTGTGAAACTGGAATGTGCTAACAACAAAAAAAAAGTGTTTGCAAACGATAGCAATTTCTGAGGACCTCAAGAACATGCTGTCAAGACAGCATGTATTAAGAAATATGACCATGATAATGAAAGATCCAAAGCAGAAAATGACATCCTTTCAACTCCTGGAAACTGTTTTCTCCTTTAGAAGATGAATCAATTTTCAATTTAGGTTGGGTTTTTGGTTTTTTTTTCAGTACAGCGTCTGAGCATGCAATATTGAGTAATGCTAGAATAAAAAATTGTGTCTGAAAAGAATTAAATGATCTTCCTTTACCTTGAGGTGTAATTTTCTACTGAATTGAGGTTCTTAAGATAAACTTTAATCTCTCAACTCTTTATTTGTCATTGACAAGGAGAAGCAAGGAAAGAACAATAAATTCCTTTCTGTAGATGTAGGATAAAATCAAACTACTCCAGTATTACCTTACACAACCAAACAGGAACTTCAGTTTCTTAGGACCCATTTGCAGGACCTCTCCCCCTTACTTATCATGCATTTGTCTAAAATTAATTTTTAATCTAGCTTAGAAAAATGCTTCCTACATGAAAGATATTAAAATTTTTGTGTAGATTATACAAGGAGCACTAAGTCCTTTTTTTTCCCCATTATCTGGTATAGTGTTAAAAAGAGGGAATATGTTTCAGAGGCACTTGGGTGGGTATTTACAAAGACAAATCTACACTGCAACTTGTAAATCCATGTTTGCCTCATGCAGAGGGCAGACAGAGTCCATAAGCCTCCCTTGTTTGTTAGGCTTTGAATGGGTTTGAGTATCTGGATACCCATAATTTCCATTATAAAAATACCTCAGAGTCATTACAGTTCTTGCCTTGTCAAGCAGAACAGCACCCTCAGCTTGCAGGCAAGGAAATGGAGCCTGAGATTACATGTGATTTACTCAAGGTCAGAGAGGAAATCTGCATTAATGTCTGAACTCAAGTGTTTTGATCCCTAAAATCCAACTAATTCAACCATTACACTATCCTTTATCTATGCAGGCTCTAAAATTGAGCACATCCCCATGGTGCTTTCTGAATTGGAGTGGGAACCCTCAATCTCTTGCATGCACATATGCTGCAGGAAAAAACAGTGAGGAAAGTTGTTTGATGAGAATGAAATGTTTAAGTGTGCACTCAGGCACATCAAATGTTATTCTTTCCATACAAGCCAAAACCCCTCAAACAAAACAGAAGAATAGACTCTCCATACTCACCAGGAACTTGGGTACAAGGCTCCATCCAAATCTGCAGGTTTGGGACAAGGGCTGACTGGATTCTGTCAGGAGAATTACAACTCAGCTGATAATTAAAGCAAACATCATTAGGCAATAAATTGCAATGTCCTTGTGATCAATCCAATTTTATCAAGCCTGTGAATTTTTCTCTTATTAGCTTGAGGTGAATCAGGACCTTGAGGAAAACATAGTGGTTTTTTTACAGTGTATTTAGCTACAACTCAGTCTTCAATTTTTTCTTGGTTCCCTCAGTTTTCCTTGCAGATTTAGGAAAAAGGATAATTTTCCCTTCTCAGTACTTTACTAGCCAGCCAACCCCTGGATAGATTCTCTATAAATCTGCTCAAATTCTACAGGGATATTTTACTTTTCTGGACTTTGTGGCCAGATTCTTTTTTTTTTTTTTTTAACTGATATTTTCCATCACCAGGCATCATGGAAAAGATGTAAGGCTGGAGAAGGTCCTCACTTTGCCTTTGTGGAAAACCTTAAATATGCCCGTAATGCCCCTGGCTTGAACCTCAGAACTCTGTTGTTGGACTGATAAAGTTTTTCTCTCCCTTGAGGGAGATTCTTTCCAGCCCAGCTCTGCAGCCAGAGAGGGGAGCTGGATGTTACAGCAGACTGTCCTCCAGTGGAGAGGACCAGTCCTGCATCCTGCATGGGAAAACTTTTCTGACCAATGTACAAACCCCCAGCTTTCACGGCAGAAAATTGTGCATTTTATTCTGTATCTCATTTTATTCCTCTGCAGACTGGCAAATTGAAAGGACACGCAGCAGATGGATCACTGACAGAGTTGCAGGGACCATTTAATTAAATGGTGCCCATTAGGGCAGCATTCAGCAATCTGAAACTTCACAGCTGGATTTTCATTGCACAGAAACATGGAAGATGTCAATGAATTGGCATCTCTATTACCTGTTAATGCAGAATGAATAAATTTAATGAAAAAATATATATATCTGTGAAACTATATGTTTAAATCTTCTTTTGTTAACTGTAAATAAATATCTATACTAACTTTCAGGCAAAATCTATACTAACTTTCCAAGCAGTTTCTCAGTCCATTTGGTCTTCTCAGAAACAGAGGTAATCATGGAGATTTTAACACTGTAATTGCTGTTGCCTTATAGAAGCACCTGAGACCTACTCTTTCAATTTAGACATCCTTTTTGCACATTGATATTAATTTCCAATAATCTCATTCCATTAGAAAGAGGCTGCTTATTATTTAATTTTACTCTAAAACATGACAGAAAAACAGAGGTCTTTGCTAAATTAATTAATATTTCTTATCTTGAATCCCAACATATTACCAAGGCATGTAAGGGCTTCAGTCTGGCTTCTAACAAACACAGAAGTCACAAAGCCATTGCTAGAGGGAAGAAAAGGAGACTGGTGCTCTACAAAGGATGTCAAATGTCTTTATAGAGCACAAGGCATTCTAATATGTTAAGATCAAGAACACTGCCATCAAATAATCAGCCAACTCGAAAACTGAAAAGGTCATCAGTTAGAAATATTGCATGTATTTTATCATCTTTCTGTGATAAAGAAGTGGGAGAGAACTACTTCAGCAATTGTGTTAAAACCATCACTCAATCTATTACAAAACTATTGATGCAGTAATGTGTCATTAGTGGCAATTAGTGAGAGGTTAAATGCTGCACACTACAGTGATATTGTGCATTAATTGGAAACCACTCATGAGAAAGAATATTCTTATGAAATTAGGTTAGTATTTCAGAATAACTAGTCTCTCCTTGAAAAGAAGAGGTCCTTGATAGGTCTCCTTCAAAAGAAGAGGTGTATTTTTGGTGATTTTATTTCTTTTTTACCAATATAATTTTATATTTTCTATGCTCAAGCTTGCAGAATAGAGGGGAAGCAGACTTGCAAGAATGAGGCACTCCAGTGATCCAGGAGAGAGAAGGAAGGGCAATTCACTCTGAGACAAGTGGATGGGTGACCAGAGTAAGACTCTGAAATACTCAACTGGGATCTGACTCATGACAATCTTCAAGCAGATGCCTTTTATTGCCCTCAAGCAGATGTCTTTTATTTCCATTCTGTACCTACAAAGGAGAGTAGGCAGTAAAATAATCTGAAAAAAATACCACAAGATGGTGAGGGCTGTGCACACACCTAAATAGATATTGTCAGCAGAAAAAGCCTGTGCATGTACTTCAGAGGATCATTCCTTCTGATCAGAGAACTGTGTGATGTGAGCAGTGCAGCCCTTGAGACATGGGAGAGCTGCAGAGCTCAGCAGAGTGAGGCAGTGATGTCCTGCAGCCTGTCTGCCAGGGCACTGCAGAGCAGAGCAGACTGACTGGCACAGTTATTCAATCCCTGCTCAAGGACACCAGAACAGTCCTTATGGGTCTCATAAAGCTGCTTCCAGCCCAGCACTTTGGTCCAAATGTTGGCCAAGGAGTGGATGTTTGTGAGACAGATAGACAACAATATTTTTCACAGAATGCCCTTCCACAAGTGTGAAATGAAGTTTCCTAAACTGAATGATGAATCTGGATGATGAGCAAATCACACCTGTTCCAGACCTAACAAGGCTGTTGTCACTGTTCCTTGCTAAAAAAGAAGTGCAGGGCTATTAGCCCAAGATGAGCCTAAAATGGGCTTAACCTTAGCCTATTTTGCTGTCCCAGCACCTGGGAACCTCACCAGAACAGCCCCAAGGTCTCACAGAAGTAACTCAGCTCTCATGTAACTGGACATGGCAATAATCTCCATGTATCACATCCTAGCTCGTAAAATAGGGACAATACTAATTTTGGGTACTAATACTGTACCCAACTGACATGATGTCAGTGTCAGAAACTACAAAGAAATGAGGGAAGCTGGATTTTTTTTTTTTTCAGTATAAAATAAGTAATTAATCCTTCAAGAAGGTTATAACGTTCAAGTGATGAATCATGTAGGACCTGCTTCACCTACATTCCATCTGCTGATCTGCATCCCTGTGCAGCTTGGAACAAGTTGTGCCAGAATACCTCAGAAAGAGAAACAAACAAACCAACCTCCCCCTCCAACTGTCATCAGCTGAGAGAGGATTTTCAACTTTGGACTCCTTGTCCAAAGAATTTCCCCACCAGTGTTCCTGTGTTCCAAGAACAGCTATTTTACATTTTGTGGTAATATTGAAGACTGCAAAGTTAGAAAGGTGCTCCACCCCCCAAAAATACATTATGTGTCCCACGAGGAAGACACATTTTATTGGATGGCTAATAATCTGCTAAAGGTTCTATCATTCATGAGTAATTTGGTTATCAAAACTGAAAGGTCACAAGATATTTGCTGGTTTCACATATAACCTGTGCCAACTCTATATAAATATAGATGTATGTACCAAGTGAGGAAATTTATGGGCTATGTCCTTTATGACAAATCTGCTTTTTCAGGGTAGTCTGAATGCAACTTTCTGATAAAGCTCATTTGAGCGATGTGAGTGAGATCCTAGGCTGGAATAAAGAAAACTGTGTTTGTATAAATTCCTTGGCTCCCCCATTGGTGTGCTGGATGTTTAAGGCAGGACGCTGGAAATTTCCTGGGTTGCTAAACCAGTCAGCCATATCTGGAGGAGTGGTTTCCAGGTGTTCTGTCAGCTGAGAGACAGATTCTTTCCTGTTCCTCACTTGGTAGCTTGTACCCCTCTCTCTCCTGTGCACTGTTGCCCTCTGGCCCCATTCCACCTGCAGCAGCAGCTCATGCAATGGGCACAGGGGAGGATCACCCTGGCCCTGAGAGAGCCCACAGCAGGAGCACTGTCACACTCAGAGCCTTTGCACAATCAGTGAGGCCCTGCCAATGTTAATTAGTGAGCAAAAAATGCTCCAAAAGATGTTCAACCCACGGCAGTCCTCAAAGGCAGGAGAACTTGAGAGGCTTCTCAGCAACTACTTGGCCTTTTCTCTCAACTAGGTTTTTTTTTTTTTTGGTTGTTTTGGTTGTTTTGTTTTGTTTTTTAATTATCAAAGGTGGGGATTTAGTTGAAGATCTACAAAAACCCAACCAAGCCACTGCTCAGAGCTTAAAATATATGAGCCACTTTAAGATCACTTTATACTGATATACATATAGGGGACCTACAAGTGTGTAGCTTGCACAAACATTGTGTTATGCCTGATCTAAGACATTAGGAAGAAGTTTTCCAGACTTGAAATTTTTCAAGACCTCTGATGAGAATTCCTCTTGTTCCCTATTAGTTTGCTGTTGCATTAAATGGTGCTACTATTTAGCTCCTTTGAAAAAAACACATATTATCCTTTAAATAAATTATATATGAATTTATCTCTGTGCCTTCTGTTGGGTTTGTATGTCTTCATCATTTTTGTCCACAAACTCTGAATTTGAAGTTATTCACTTATTAATTACAACATATTTTTAAAGTTTCGAAATTTGGTGTGTTTTCTTCAGATTTGACATATATCAAGCACTACCACCAGTTGCTGAATCTCTCTGCCATCCATATTCTGCCAAATATAAAAGAGGTAGATAAACATGGAAGATGAAAATTAAACGGGAACAGATGGGCCCATCTGCAATTATACCTCTGAAAAGACTGAGAGCCTCACAGAGATTTATGAACCTTCTGGAGTCCAGAAATTTGGTGATCTCATAAAATGATCCTGAAAGTGTTTTAAATAAGTAATTGAAAATAAAAATTTTATGTGGAATAAAGGAAACATCTCAAATCAATACTGTACCAACAAAGAGAAAACAATTAAGGGCTCAAAAGCTTTTGCAAGTGTACATAACTTGAGTAAGAAAATGGAAAATTCCAGAAAAGGTATTCTTCACCTCCTTTCAGCCAAGCAAAAAAGAAAATTTTAAATAAATGTGATGAGGACTTGACTAACAATGATTCTGACCTTAGGATGTGTCAGTTACAAGTTTTTCTCTATAAGAAGGTCCATAACTTTTATTGGTCTGGTAAAATTTGCTCCATCAAATCTGTGAGGTTCTTCCATTTTTGGACTAAACAAAACTGAGCAAGAATTCTGCCATCCTCCTCCTCTGCTTCTCCCATTAAGTGCTGGTTTTGCTTCTGGGTGTGTTAAAGAAGCAGTAATGCATGGAGTGGTTTTGTCCCTACAAAGATATACCTGCTCATCTGTTACATGCTCAACTCCTTGGTGAGGATGGAACTAGATTTTCTACAGCCTGCTCAGTTGCAATGACGTTCTTTCTAAAATATCCCTTTTTCTCAGTAGGTTGTCAAACAGCCTAGACAGGGATAACTTCAGCTTGTAAAGTGTTTGCCACGAAATAAGAACAGAAGTAGTAAATAATATAATTTGTATAAACTGAATTTAAAATAACAAGCTCTAGCTCTGTGAAATTTCATACAGCAAGGACTAACATCCCCAAGGCAGTCATGGGTAATGGATTGATTCAAAAAAATCTGAGTCAATTTTCTAGGAATCCAATAAGAAAATTAAAGCCCGTGCCTTTGAACACGATGAGCTGAAGCAGTTAAACAGAAAAAATTCCAGGCAATTTCATCAGCTGGCCTCTAAACTGTGTGAGATGTAGGAGATGCTCAAAATGGAATTGCTCCAAGGACAGAATTCCATCCTCTTCAAGCAATAAGCTTGAAATGTTTTCAAGCAATAGAAAAAAAAAATTTGATGAGGAAATTTTCTAGGAAATATGACTAAAAGACACAACTACACCAGCTGTCAATATATGGTAACAGAGACCACTTGTTTATGCAGTAATAACATGTGCAGCAACATGTTTTTATGCTTTTCCCAGCATTAACCAAAGCTTTGACCTCAAAATCATTAAAAAACCTTGAGAGAATTTGTAAAGAAAAGAAAAGGAAAAAGCAGGACCCAAATCTCAGCACCACAAAGGGAAAATGAGAGAAGGAGCTACCCTGCTGTGAAACAATGACTTATATCCAATTTCTCCAAAACTGCTTTTTCATTCAGCCATGGAAAGAACTTTTCAGTCTAAAAAAAACCAAATTAACTTAGTCTGCGAGGAATAGCATTTAAAAGAGAGAAAAAAGGTCACAGGTTTTAACAAGTCAACCTCTAAAACTTGTTCTGAGATACAGAATTAATGCAAGTGCATTGTTTTGCCTTGTTCTTTCTCATTAAGTCAAAGCTGCAGAGGACCTGGTTTTCTAAAAACAACTTGAAAGAAATTCCAATATTAGCAGCATGCAGTGTTTTAGAAAGGCTGTGTTCAACCGCCTTCAGGGATAAGAATTTCACAGAAATTTATAAAACAGTATAAGATGTAGAACTAGGAGTCAAGAAAACACCATAAATAATCATTATTTGTTTCTCCTCCTCTGTTTTAATTCTGTAAATATAATTCTAATATAACTGCCTCAGGCTTAGTGTTCAAGCTGCAGGCTGGGTTCCATTTCAAGGTGTTCTCAGATGAACAGCAATGCTTCCAAATTAACAAAAGAAGCACAATGTAAAATGCCACTCAGTCCTTTTTTTCCTGAATACAAACCAGAGTAAATTGAATCCATTATGACATGGTGAAAATAATCCCCACCATTTTGGTCTGAAACCAATAAATTCAAATGATTTCTGTATTTTTGCTGCCATTTAAAAATGGGTGTAAGTAGACAGGAAAGTCTCTTTCCAGCAAACTGATTTGTCTGTGGTAATTTTCAAATTTCCTCTGAAATTGCACGTCTATTTTGGCCTTATTTTCTGTTCAAGTATTTTGGAAAAGGGATCAATGAAGCTCATCTTACTTAAGTCTAAATACCCATCTCATAAAATATATGATTATCTGGGGAGAAAGAGTAGAATAAGGAGGTGACAAAGCATAGGGAATTTGAATTCAATTATCGTAATCTATTTTCATGGTAATTTGGTTAATTTCTTAGAAAGAGACATTTGGATCTGAAAAGGTATAAAAGAACCAAGAGGGAAAGTCTGGAAATTGAAGCTCCATCTAAGAAATGTTAGATCCTTTTAATGTGAAGAGATAAAAATAATTAGAATATTTTTTAAAAAGGAATAGACATTTCAGAATTTCAAATTCTTAATTTCCAGGTAGATGTTGTAACACTGATACCATAAGTATTGAACCTGTAATATAATAAAAGACTGACTCAATGATTACAGCAGACTCTACAACTGATGAATTTTTTAGGAGAAATGATTTTGAGATTAGGTCAAGGAGGAAAGTTTTTAGTGCAAAATAGTAAAAAATCTACATACTTCATCTTGAATCAGCTGTGGGTGTGAAAAATTACTTGTTTCTCTAGGCAATATTTTAAGCAAATATTTTGGTAGATACACAGAATTTGCCACCATTATTTTTTTCTCTGTTGTTTCAACAACGGCGAGGTTCCAATCCTCGTTTTCTTTCCAGTGCTTCTGCCATCCTCTCCGTTGGTACCAATCTCCTTTCTTGCCCCCTTCACGTGTGTTTCCCAGGAACAAAACTGCCAACTAGTTCACTAAATCCTTGCAAACCACATCATGATCCAAACATTTTTATTTCTATTATGTTGAATGATGCAGGGAGCCTTCCATCCAGCATTTATTTGCAGCAAGGAAAATACTATAAAGTTGCACAGCTATTTGGGGTTATTCAAAGCACAGTGGAATTAAAATTACTCTCTGCCACAAAACCCTTCAGTAACTGAGGTATGGAAAAAGGGAGAGGAAATTGAAAAGATGGAAATGCAAGGGGTATTTAGGGCTGAGGTTATCACCTCAATTACACAGAAGAGTAAAACAAAATGAACATAGATAGATAAGGTCAAAACAGAGTTTGAAATTTCTGTGCAGCTTAAAGGACAAAGAAAAACGATTTATTTGAATTCTTTTCCTTCCAATTCTCCATAAAGTATTCTCTCCCAAATAACCAGATGGTATAGGTTTAGCAAGTGGAAGTGTGGGAATATATATGAATGCACTTCAAGGTGCTACAACTTCCCTGCCACCAGCAGTGCCTCTACAGGGAACAGCCTCTACAGCCTGCAGGGAACATTAATTTTCTCTTAAAAACACACACACACATATATCCCACATATTAAATCTATAAACCTCATTTTAATTGCATTTTTACATGCAACTTTTCCCTACACAGAAGGTAAAACCACTTAGTAGGTCGAGGCAGACTGGTAAAGGGTCAGAAAAACCTGGACAGGTTCTGCTTCTCCTCCCATTTGCATGTGCTGTGCCTGGATAAAAAGAATTTTTGTACCATGCCACTCGAAGGATCACAGTGTTCTCTCACACCCTTCATTACTGTCAGGAGCCAGGGATCCAGAAAAATGGAGTAGCAGATTTCCTCCTTCCTCACATCAGTCACTTCCCACCGGTTTGCTCTTCGTTCAAGTAAACACAAACCTGATTTTCTCTTTTCCCTTTGCAGAACATGTGTCCTTTAACTCAGGAACGGAAATAAGAAGGTTATCTTCTGAACCTGTCATACAACAGGCAAGCCTGTCTCATTTACAAGGTCAGAAGATTCAAAAAGTGGATCTTTCTTCTCTTTGCAAACGAAAAGGAGTGATAAGTGCTTACTTGATTAAGCCAGTGGATAAGAACATCTATTGTAATTCTTTCCTCTCTTTTCATTTCTTCCTTTGGCTCCATGAGATAAGAATGGAGAACTTTTAGCCTGGCATTGATCCAAGATCTGAAAGGACTTGCTGATTATGGATAGTGTTCTAATTCAAATGAGCAGTCCCCTTGAAGAAAATACTAATGTTGCCTGACTGTAATGAATGAACAGGACTTCATCTGATATTTTAAATGAATTTTTATTACATGAAAGTATATTTATATATTCCAGTCTCTAATCTGACTAGATATTATTATTGACTTCTGCTAAAGAATAATCTACACCACGTGAAGTCATCAAGTTAGATCACAGTTAAATATTTTTCCCTTAAAAATATGCTTCCATAAAGAAAATATAAACAGTCACAGTAAAGGAGCAGAAAATTAAGAATTTCAAATGTCATATTAAGTACATTTGTATTTGTAGACTAATTTAAAAAATTATGCCCTAACTACAAATATATTTAAATTCTCCCTCTAAACTGTCTCCTTGACAACAAAAAGTCCCAGCACACTTAGCCATTTCATATACACAAACAATTTCATAATATTTATTTCCTTTCTTTAAAGCTTTTAAACTCCAAAATAAACCCTCTGAGATGGGAGAGACATCAGAAAAGTACCAGCCATTAACAGGGTTGATGAGCAATGTACTTATAAAGAGATACAGGATTTGTCTATTTTCTAATTCTTTCCCCAATGACTCCTAAAAGGTGATTTCTACTGGACACTCACCAAACACCGAGCTAATGCTTTTCACCAGAACCATCTATAACTATCCCAAGATCTTGCTTTTGACAATTAACAATCCCAGATGCAAAATGGTTGCTAGTTCTTCAGAAGAATCCTCACTTTTAGCCCTGTAAATGTATCTGCAGCTGAAATGTTACTGGATGTTCATTTGGTGCATTTGATTTAGATAAATAAATGATAATTTGCCAGTATAACACATAATGTGTTTTTGTGTGACTGCACATGCAAGTACTTCTAATGCTCCTCAGGAATTAAGATTCCTAGTTTTGACTGAAGTTTTGACTTGAGTAAGACCATACATATACTAGTTGACAGCTTTTTTTTTTTGTCTTTAACACAAATCTCTGCTTTCAGAAAAAAACTCTAAATGAGAAATGCAAATTTATAGGAATCTGAGTCTTTATACTGTTTTAAAAAGGAGGGAATGACATTTCAAGGGGCAGCTGAGAAATTTTTCCATTAATACACTGTTATTCATAAGCAAAAACCTTCAGCCTTTTGTAAAGCTTGAATATATGAGAGGAGTAAAATGCTGGATTACTCTTTAAGAGTTTGGCTTTCTCGAAATGATGGTGCTTTTGATGAGTGAGACTCAGCTGCTGACAATTTATTGACAAAATCATTGTTTATTCCTAACCTAAGAAAATAATTCAATCACAAACCACAGTGAAATTATTTATTCAAAGCAGGAGCATATGGAAGTTATTCTCATTATACCTAGATATGAGTTGAAATCTTTTATTCAATGTATTTGATAGGAGTCTGAACCTTTTTCTCAGCTCAACAATTATAAAAAAAAATCCCATACAAGTGAGATCCCATAACAAGCAGAATTAATTATTTTGGGTAGTTTTTAAAGTTATCTTAAAGTCAGCTAAGGATTCAGAGGTGTCAGCCTGAGAACCACTTGAGTCCTTGAGTGCACACCTGTGAGTGTGGTTAGTCCTGGTCAGAATCTAAGGGACAGCCAGGGCAGCAACAGCTCAAATGTCCATCCCTCTCTATAGCATCTCCAAAGCTCACATGTGGCTGGAGTTCAAAATTCTTAATATGAGAACAAAGCTAAGCAACCCTACTGGATATAAAGATCTAAAAAGTATTTTATGTGATGACAGGTCATACACCCTAAAGCTGAGTAAGCTTGAATATAAAATATACTTAGTGTGAACTTCAAATCCTTTGCTAGAAGGTAAAAATGAGACAAAAATGGAGCAGATGACATTTCAGTCAGACGAGATGGGAATGGGATAGCAGCTTTGAAAGCTGAGAGATAACTCAAGGAATGCAGAAGGGTCAGCAGACTGGTATAACAGAGTATTTCAAACACAGATTATTTTCAGAGCTGAATCAGGTTTAAAGATACAAAGGTGAATAAAAAATTCCTTATCTTTCATAGAAAATAATCCCTTCTTAGTCTATGGGGCTACGCAGATCTTTGCATTTCCTTTTATTGAAATTCATAAAATTGAAGGTATGTTTACAATGATTTGGCAGGTTGGGTATGGAAGCCTCAGCATGCATTACCTCTGGAGCACCTCAGCCCAGCATGCCCTTAGCTAAGCAGCTGGGCAGGGACTGTCCTGTGCACCCCACTCAGATGTGCCAGTGTCCCTCTCTCTTGACAAGAAACCTACTCTAGAACAAATCTTGGAAGTAGCCCTGACTTTGCCAACAAATCTTCTCTACCTGTTGCAAGCATCCCAACTAGTCATGAATTAGATTCCATTGTTTTTTCATCATTACTGCCAGGACATAGAATTCCGACTAGAACCTGGTGGACATATCTATTTACATAACCATCAGTCAAATCAGCTCTGCAATAGTTACCAAGTAGCTCCTATTGTCCACTAAAATCACTTTGAAGGGGTGATCCTCAAATGGATATTTACACCTTCCACACTAGATGTCCAGAACTGGATGTACAACAAGCGATTCCTATAAATAATGTCCACATGTCAGGTTTTGCTGCTCTCAGTTTTACTGCTCTTCTTTCTTCCAAAAGAACGTGCACCAATTCACACAACTGCTGCAAGAAACTGATCTATAACTTAAAACATAATTGAGCACTAAGGATATTTTTGCCTGCTATGACCTCATGGTAAACTCTATCCATAACTGATGACCGGCATGCCTCCCTACTTCTAAACTCTAACAAAATACGTACTTCACCTGCTTTCTTTTTCTTTTTGAGAAATTCCTCATAATAATTTGCCACAGGGGAAAAATAAAGAAACAAAAATTGATGGGTTCTTGTCCATTCAAAATACAGTTTTGTGGAGGCTGTAAACAAGTGCACATCTGACCTTCTGTCTTATATAGCACAGAAGCTAAAGTGATTTCCATGAAGCACAAGCAGAAAACAAAGACCACAACACCCAAAATAAATTTAAGAGGCTCCATTTCCCAGCCTGGTTTCTTTCAGACATGTGTTCCAAAGTTAACTGCTTTGGTACTGGCCCTGAGTGAGGCCTCTCCTACAGCAGGGGCATTTTCAAAACCATTCTCCTCCTTTCTGATATCTGGGAAGAATTGATATCAACATTCATCCGTTCCCTCAGAGAAGGCACTGACAGGGCCTCTCTCCTCTGACTGATCAGCTGCTCAAATGCTGCTGAGATTAACTCAGGACACAGAGGGAACTTCCTTCTGTTAAACCCATCTGTAATTAGCCAACAGCTTCAAGAACTGTAGACACACAGACATACATGAAAAATCCTCCAGAGAAATGAAAACATTGGTGAGCAATCTAAACTAGCACTGCTTCTTTTACTCAGAGATTATACTGTAGTCTGTATCAGTGGTTGCAAAAACAATTTCTTGAACCTTAGAATTCCAAGCACTCTTGAAATACCTTTCTTTGGTACCTAAAAATGTCATCCAGGTCAAACAGAATTCCATTTCTGAGACAACCCAGAGCAAGTCTTTAAGCTAATACATGTGTGGCTACACACAAATGTGAGCAAAAATGTTTCCATTTAAACGCAGAATGATCCATTAAGAACTTCCATTTCCAAATCCTGTTGGAAGTCAGTCTCTAAACTTTCCATGACTTCTTTCCAGTAAGTTTCTAATCTCTGCATTTACTGGTAAAGGCAGCATTCCATCACGTTGATATTGCACAAGTACTGCACTGTGTGTCAGACAGATGTATTACCTGTGCATGCATATGAAAATATTAATGTGAAGAGTATTATTAAAGTTCACAGAAAAGAGTTTATATCTTTTTGTAATACTGCATACTAAATGTTCTTATAACACACCACACATATAAAATCAATTCTAGCATTTATAAAGGCGTAAGAAAAGTAGAATGAGGCAATTTGAGCTGTAGAAGCAGTAGAATATTTTCACTTCTTACACTCTACACAAGGATCAAACCTTTGAAAGAAGTATCAGCATTTAAGTTACATGACATTGCACGGATATCACAGACTGCTTTTTGTTTGGTTTTTGTTTTTTCAATGGGGAAAGTAAGCCTGTGGTAGACAGAAAGGGGTTTCTCCTCCTAATTTCCCTTGCTGTCTTGCCTTGATTGCAGCAGTAGCAGCTATACTGATGTACAATGATACACTTGACATCCTCATGTTAATAACTGGTGACTCTGCTACTTTTCCCCAAGGCCTGCTGGGTAAACTCCCTGAGGTCAAGTTATTTTTATAGAGGCTGTCAGCAGGAGGGAAGGCTCTCCCCACCCTCTTTGGAATTCACAGTGTGCCGGCACATCACAGCTGCTTTCCCAGCCACTGGGATGATAACCAGCACTGCAGGATCTTCTGCAAAAATCAGGGAAAGACGTTTTAGCTCTCCCCAGAAGCCCAAGCAAAAGGTATCCCCTGCATGGATCTGAACCTGCGCCCATCTTTTCTGCAGCCAAGGGAGCTCAGGAAAATGTCCAAGTCTAACCTGAATCTGGCAACTGTTCAAATAACAAAAATACTGTCCAAGACACCAATGTCAGCTGTGGTTTCTTTAATTTGAAAATAAACCAAGTAAAAAATTTCCCTGAATAACTCACCAACAGAACAAAGGGGGAAAAGCTACAGAGCTAGGACAAGCTGAAATGTTTATTTAGCTAAGTCCCAAAGACTCCTTCATACTGGTAATCTGTTCCACTTTTATATTTTAGCTTTTGGTTTTTTCTTAACTGTCGTATGACTGGGCTGAGAGTTCACATCTAAATTAGAGGAGCACCAGATGTAGAAGTTACTGCATCAAGGTATCAGCAATGTTCTCTGTCATGTCCCGTGGTCATGGCAGCTTTAATAGATCAGATGGTGACTGTGAAGCATCTGACATATCCACCTCCCTAAGACAAAAAAAGAGAGAAAAGATAGAACAGATAAAATAGAACCAATGCAAGTGTTCTCATGTATGCAAAGAAATGAACAGCCAATAAGGGAAATAAAAGCAAGAGTGATTATCCAAAGTTGAGCATAATTTTCAGTTAGAACTGAAACCATTGCAGTAACACTGGCCCTGTTGAGTGGTTGGCTTTTTTTTTTTGGTAGTTTTTAATTATTCCTAAGTTATCATTTGCAAAGGAAACTACAACTTATTTAGAGAATTTATTATTTTTACTAAAAACTTAATCTCTGGGCACAGACATTTCCTTTTCCCTCTGTCCTACATCACTTTGTCCCCTCCTCCTCCAGAGGGTCTTTGTATTTCAGAGGATATCTGAAAGCTCTTTGGCTATTCTGTTTACAATGTTATTTTGCAGAGCTCTAATTACTAATGTATTTAACATTCTAAGTCTAGAATTTGAGCCTTCTGACAAATTATTAATCACGGATATGAGAAGCTCAAAAATAAGAAAACAAACAGCTTACTGTGGCCATAGGCTTGTTAATCTTTGTTATTCAGCAGTTATGTGTGTTGACAGGAATTCCAACACAAATCACGTAAGGGGAAAATTTCTGCATGAGAATTTTTTTCCTAAGTGACATGAAGATTAGCAGGACCCCTCCTGCTACTCTGAGTTGTGCATCGACTTCCCTTCAGCCCATTTTGTTGAAACAACAACTCAGTCACTTTCTTTACCCACTGATCTGGCCTCCTCTAATCTATTTATTAGAACTCTGTAGGAAAAAATAAACTAAATACTCTACATCATATTATTTCTCAGGAAAGTAATAGATTTATTAAATTTAAAATGCATTTTAGAAAAATCCCTCCAAACCCACAACCCTAAGATCTCATCAACTTACGTAGGGAAACCCTGGTTTTCTTATTCTCTCCCTTGATACTGAACAAAGAGCACATAAAATTTCTGTACCTTTTCAGTCACTGTGCTGAGCATTTCAAACCTTAGGAAAACTTTACCTACTGGCAAAGAAAATAAATGTAAAGAAACCAGTTTCTAAACCACAATTATTTAATCTTACTTAATTCTCTGGCAAAAGTAAAAGAGAAGGAGAAAAGGGAAAAGGGGAAATATGTTAAAATGAAAAGACCTTTCCAGAAATTTTAAAGATCTATAGGCAATTGATGTTCAATTATAGTTTCCCAAATTGACTCTTCCACTACACCTTAGGAGCATTTTCTCCTGCCTGTATTTCCATCAATTGCTCATGAACGTGTCAGTGAACAGGATTCTAAGCCTTATCCAGATTTCCAGTTCAGCACATTGACTGCTTCTCCTTAGAGCCTGAGCTTTCTGTCAAAGAGGAAAATCAAATCAGTGTGATACTATTAGTTCTCAGTAAATCCATTTTGGCTGTTTCTTACAGCCTTATTAGGCTCATAAGTATCTGGTCACTGTTAACCTTTTTGCAAAGACAGAAGAGGGGCTTAGAATTCCTCCTCCCTTGCATTTACACCCTGATTAATTGAGACCCTGCCTAATTTCACTCTTTTTTTCACCTAATGTATTTGTAGATCCTCTTCCTTTCTTTACCCCTAGTAAATATCAATGCACTCGGCATTTTATCTTGGCCAATTTTTTAACCTAGAGGGTTTTGATATCCTCTGAGAGATAACTGCTCTTTTTTTTCCATTTGTGCATGTCTCCTTTCATATTAAAGATACTACAACACAGCCAAACTACCTTTCATTGCCTTTTAAATTCCTCTGCTTTTAGACAGTTGGTGCTTTTGCCACTATGAACTGAGGTAGTCATGATTGGATTCATTTATCCAGACACTTTTGTACCATCAGTGATTCTTGCTTTGTCAATTTTTGTGATGAAGTCCTCCTGCAGCACTGCCGGCAAACTCAGGGCAGCAGTTTGAGCTGCTGAACCCACCAGACATTCTGAACAAGCCTTTAGACAGCTGTGGTTCCCATCTCTCCTGTAATGATAATTTCACCTGGGAAGCAATGCAATTTGTGACATTTCCAATTCTCACTAAAAGCACAGGCACATTATGATACTATCTGGAAATGAAAATTTAGATTTAAGAAGTGTGATTCCTGCTAAAAGCATATTACAGGCCCAGCTAATCGCTTCAGTCAAGGCATTACTGGTGCTTTGCATGTAAACTCCAGACTAATTAACTGTCTCTGCCAGCTGCAGGTTTTGAACAAGGTACAAATACTATGTATTTTCTACTAATTTTAGTAATTTGGATTGTTATTGTTCAATAACTGCAAATCATCCAGGCCCTTGAAGCCAGACAAGTAGCTGGCTACAAGCAGCAATGGCTCCTGCTAATTTCTGTTTTTTCTTCTTTATTACTAACAGAAAACCTACTGGGATGGATGACCATTATCACCAGACACATACAGAGATGGACAATTTTGTGACAGTTGCTTTTATAATCAGGATTTCAGATGACTAGGGGTAATTAAAGAAATATGATTCAGGAACATATGTTAGTTGTTATTTTAATGCAAACATTGTGGGTATGTGGAACATATATTTGGTGTCCATAGACTGACAACAGCAGACTCTCAGATGTAAAAGAGATACAAAGCAATTTAGTCTGTTGAAGATGCTCTGCTGCATAGGGCTACTCAGATGGGACTCAGTAGAGATGATTTCTGTTATGCCAGTGATTTACTCTGTAACCTGTTGTTGTATTATTTCTTTCCACTCACTGACTTTGATTAAGGCAAAAAGATTACTTCTGCCTGTGAATTTGTGCAGCACAGGATCTTTCATTCAAAGTCAGGCCCTGATCCTAGAGAAAACAAAACAATAAAAACCCCATCAAAAACATCTCCCCAACCACACAAACATATCTATACAGCCATATAGCATTATTGGTTGTTAGCTGATAAACCTATGGTAGATGCTGTGTATCTACAATACACAATAAATAGGAGAAATCCACTTATGTCCATAGCAACACTTCAGCACTGCTATAAATGCTTGCCTTTGCTAAAGCACCAGCTTCTATCTGTGCTGTGTTGAAAATCAACAATTACTGTCATTTAATTGATCTGATCCAAGTGCAGTTCTGAAGCTAACATATACAAAATATCATCATCCAATCTATTAGGGCATTATTGACATTTTCAGGAATTGCTTTCTGAAGATAAAGATGAAACAAAGTTGGGATTGATTTAAGTATTCGAAAGGGTTTTATTCACTGGTTTTACAGTGTAGCAAGTGTCATTTCAGAAAGCCATATGGATTTAAATTGATTTGAAATAGAGTTCTTATTTAATTATCTGGCACAATTGCAGTTTATGAAACTTACTGATTACTGTGAGAGGCTCTCCGTGGCAAAAGCTTACAGCAAAGAGAGAAGCAAGTCAACAGATGAGAGGAGGATTGTTAATAGGCTGATGAAGAATGAAGACATACAAGGCTAAATCACCAAGGAGTGTGTTTTGAAGTTCTTGAGCATTTCCAGATTGGCTAAGGATTAAGAGCTTTATGCAAAAAGGAGATGGAATAATTTCCAGGAAAATGAAATCATTTAGACTTCAAAGTGAAGCAGCAAACTTAAAACCATAAAGCTGTGGAAGAAATGATGCTCTTTCAGAGCAAAAATATCACAGCATTTTCAGAACATGCAGAAGTCTGAACTTGTAGGCTCTCCTCTGACCAGGGGGATACAAAAATGCCTTCTTCAGTCTGTGCCTCTGCTGAGGCACTGATGGGGTGTGCTCTGCTCCTGCCACCCTTTCTCCTGACTTCTTTTCACACAGGGGCATCATTAGCACTGGGATAGGTGAGAAAGTCTCCCATGCCAGCACATTCAAGGAAGCTTTCATGTAAGGATGTGCAGAAGGGAGGAGGGCAAAAGGCAGCACCGAATGTGTATGGATTTCCTCCCCAAGTTAATGGTTGGTCTCCTCAATATTCTCAGTGATGATATTGTACCTATTCTGCAAATCTGCTCTGAAAGGCATCCTAGATTTTGAGCCTCTCAGTGTTTTAAATGACACAAAACCTGATTGGGCTTTTTTCTGGATATGACAAATCAGGCTGTCACAAGATTCAATGTGTTCAGCACTGTCACAACTGAGGTAGCTTGTGACATACTAAAAAATTAAATTCTAACAGTCTACAGAAAGTCTTATGCCAAAAGAGAGTCAGGTGAAACTCTGGAGTAACGCAGGAAGTTGGTGGAATTTGCAGAATCACAGTTCTGTAGTTGCTGGCTAAATTTCAGCCATCTCCAGGTCATGCAGAAACACATGCAATCAGTTGTAAAGCAATGATGGAGAGTTGAGCTTTAGAGCATTGTGTGGCACCACAGTTTCTAAAATCACACCTCACAAGTGCGTAACAGAGATCAGACATTTGTATCAAGTAAATCAAAATCTGATATGTTGCCAGCCAGCTTCCAGGTGGTCAAACCCTACAGCATTTTTGAGTCTGAAGGAATTTTACTGAGCCAGCACCTGCAGTATTTGGTTCTGAAGAATTTAATACATTTCTGGCCATGGAAAAAAACTCTACTAAACTTTAAAGATATACTTGGCCAATTGAAAATGTAAAGTCAGAGGTCTGAGGAGCATAAGATTTGCTCTGCCATTATTTAATTCTACAAAAACTGCTCCACAAACCATGTGTCTGTGGTTGCTTTGCTTGAGGCTATGTTGCCTCCTTCCAGTTTGAGGAGGTAAGAAATAATTGCCATTTTTCAGCCATCACTGGAAGCAGTCCCTAATACATAAGGCTGTGCTATTGCTCCTGGTATTCAGACTGATGCTTATTCCTGGAAAAAATAATGAATCCAACTGTGTCTCCCTTCAGCTATTCCTCATTATAAATGAGGGAACAGGAAAGATGCTGCTGCTTACTGTTTGAAGGGCTAAGACACTGTCTTTAATAGCATTACAAAGGACAAACTTTAATATCCTTTTATTTCTCTGTTTATTTCTGGAAGGACGTGGAGGAATTGGGCTGAAAATGGCTTTCTAGATCACTGTGGTAAGCTTGCCTGATTCTGTGAGCTTCATAGCAAAAATTTATACAGACTTTATTTTCTAAAATCTGAGACACATGACTTGGGGAGCAAAGCACTGGAGGTGTTTGTTGGTTAGGCAAACTGAGGAGCTTATCAAAAAAAATCAGACTTCGTTCTGAAGAAAAACTAATAAGAAAATTAGGGATGCATTTTTACCATACTTCAAGTTACCGTGAGCAAGATAAAACAGGTTCTTTTGACATTTTTGTACAAATTCAGGAAAAAAAAAACCTCATAAAGCAAACCAAACCTCAGACCTAAAACAATTAAATTTTGGCAAGATTGGTTTCCCTTTGATCACACAGTGTTGCTTGAAAGACAGTGCAGCAGAAATGCTCAGTATGGTTGAATTTGTACTAAAATTCTGCCCTCTCTCCTTCCCATGATTTGCAGTGAGATAAATTACAAAGGAGACAATTTCAATGTAATTAAAACTATGTTCCACTTTGAAGAAACACTCATTGCAAGAAACAGAGGTAAACTCAAGTTCTCAGATTTTTAACAAAGCCAAATAAATTTGATACTTTCCAGAGTTGTTCTGCAAGGGTCAAATAAAATTATTTTTAGACCATCTTAAGTTCATCCATCACTGGTAAAATAAAATGGGCTTTTGCAAATCCCTCTCTTGCAGCCACTCATAAATAAAGGGTACAGCTCTGTAAATCTGCATCCCTTATATGCCCTCTGCAGTTTTATGCTTAAATTAAAAAGTCAGAATCTATTTCATATTGTCAAAAGGATCTTTAGCAAGTGGGATTTGTTTTCATATTGTTGTACCTAGTAAGCATAGTGAATACATGAGCTTTTTCACTAAATTAAATGAAAAGATTATTGCTTTTGCCCTAAGCAGACATTACTGAACATGCCCAGGAAGATAAATGTAGAAAGCAAAATATAGCAGAAGATTGAGTACTTGTCAAAACCAAATTGAAGGCAGTAGGCAGCAAATTGGATTTTCTTTTACAATAACATGCAGTTCACATTCTACTGCTGTAATGAATATTATAATGTGTGCTTCCTAATATAATGCCTAGTGATGCATTTCTAGAACTATTTCTCTAAGCCTAAGGATATTCTTGTTATATCATGGCTCAGTACATAGTAATGATAAGTTTGTTCAGTTTGCTGCATAGCCTTAAGGATATCTTCTTCTGAAGAAAAGAAAATATTAATCTCTAGATTTCTCTTTCAGTTACAGTGATTCAAAGCTGTGAAACTCAGCAGATTTTCAGTGTCTTCACACTGTCCATCTCCCAAATATCTATGGTTGCTTTGAGAACCAGCACAAGCAGCATAAACAAGCATCAAATCCTTCCCAAAGCTTAGAGACAGCACTGAATTCTGGGGCTGCAAATCCAGCATGGAAATTATGAACCCAAACCATCTTGATCCTTCTAATTTTATGAAAAATTTAGATGATGGATAATTAGCAGTCTGGTGATCATGAGTCACAGACCCCGTGTATTCTGCTGCACTGATCTGTGGCTCTGTGCTGAGAATGCAGGCCCAGGTGGGCAGGTGACTCTAAGAGACATTGCCAGGAAGGTCACTCTTTGACCCAGAACTGAACCCCATCCTACATGAGACAATTATTTTTACATTTATGAGAGAATCTTTTTTGTTGTGTTTGTAGATGATGGAAAGGGGCCAGTGTGTGCAGAGCAGAGAGCGTAAAGAAATGGAAACAGAGAAATAAAGATTTTTTTATACTGGATATTAAACTCTACTATATATCTCAAAAGAAAGAAGTATAGGCAAAAAAAAGCAATAACGTGAAATGAGACAGGATCATGTGGGTGAAAAGGAATGCTTGGTTGTCATAACAAAGCAATACCTTCCTGCACAATTCAGATCTTTGGGGAACATTTCTTGCTGAATTTAGCTTAAAAATAAGGCAATCAGAAAACACTGATATGCTGAGCCTCAACGTGATAAAAAATGTACATGGATGCCAGCCTTGGGGATTACTGTATGTGTTTCATATCAGATAATAGCTGAAAACAAGTCATATATTGTGCTGTCTAAATGGTATTTAAAATAGAGAAGCCAAGGAGCTCTACTATTACCATGCAGTCAGGAAGAGTGATGGGACTGCCTGTTGGTTCAAGGGCACCTATAAAATGCTTCTTTAACAGAAGGAAGCTAATGCAGTGAAACAAAAGATAATCACTTTCAGGGCTTTAGTCAGAGGAAATTTAAAATTTGACTGGAAAAGTTGTAAATATCCTGCATGTTTAAAACTCTTATCAAGGAAGAACAGATTTGATATTTAAGTATATATTAATTTCTAGTAATTATGAAAGAAAAAGAAGAGTGCCTTGCCTCTGTTTAATCTGGTTTTTTTTCCCCGAGAAAATCCTACATGTCTTCAACAGAAGCAGGCCTGAGGGAGGTGTGGTGGCCCAAACCCACATCAAAACTCAGATTTTTGTAGAACATGAAATACACAGAAAATGCTCGTAGTTCTGTCAAAATAAGCTTAGTGTTCCTGTCTTGGAGAAATTTCTGAAGTTATTGATATTCTGTGGGACATCCCATCTTTCTTGACAATAACCTTTACTGTTTCCTGTGGATTATTCAGGTCTCATATTTAAATTGTCAAAAATCTGGTGTCTAGGACTTTACAGGTTTCATGAGTTCCAAGTTTCAGACCAGTTTCTTTTCTAATTACAAGTGATTAGTTACAGCAGACATTATTCCTAGTACTAATCCTTCTTTGGAGCTAATCTGATACTGTCTCATTATTTATTTATTAGATATTGATCATAGGATTTATGAACTGCAAGAACTCAGCTGGAAGAATGTTTCTTTTAAAACAAAACTAGCTTAGCAGGAAGATTACAGGCAGATGAAATTCCTGGAAAACATATTTAGTTTTATTACTTTTTTTCCATGTAGATGATCCCTTGATTGAATGGAGAAACCCATTATCAAATCCAAGAAAGGCAGCTGTCATCAGCTGTTTTTCTGAGAACACGGTGAGTAGTGCCAATGTACCTTTCAAAATAAAGAATAGAAAAAAAACCCACAACTTCAAAATGCCAAATCCACGCAAACTTGGAATGGGTCATCATGATGAGATCAAGTTCCATTAAAATTTAGAGTTGATTGGCAAAAAAGAGAACACCTAGTCAGCGGCCGAATGGAATCCAGAGACAATGAGAGTCAGCACTGGGCCACTGCTGCTGATTTTCAAGGCTACACTGAAATTTCAAAGGAGGATGGCAAAAAGGGAAGCATAACTCATAAAAAATTATGACTGGAAGGCAGCAATTTTCTACTTTCATATTAGGCTTTCTTTTTCAAAGCATGACTAAGAAAAAATTTGAGATTTTCCTGGGTAACAGTAGTTTGCATGTATAAAACACAGCTTATTTAATCCATTATTTTTACTTATACATTTGCAAATTGTATTTCGTGTAGGTGTTCTCTTACTGTTGCTACTGTGTTACAGAGAATTCCAGACAACTTGAATGTCATTAGCAGATTAAGGAATGATTTCAAACATGGAAAGATTTAGCATAGGAAAAAAATTATTATTTTAAAACTTTAAAAGCTTAAACATCTTCAGGACATCAAAAACTAAATCAGAGATGTCCTTTTCACAAGAATTACTGATTTTAGGAGAAACTTGAAGTCTAGAAAAAGCTCCTAAGCTAAAATATTAGTATTTAAGAAAAATAAATATACATTTGTTAATACAAAGATATACACTAGAAAACATTGGTATAAATCAACACAAATATGTTAATTCAATAGTTGTTATAAATATTTTGTGGCGTAGACTTGTACAGATGAAGTGCTTTTCTGTTCCCATTCATATTGTGGTAATGCCTGACTTTTGCAGGGAGAAAAGGAGCAGGATTTTGCTTATGAACTTTTGACCCTTAAAAATGTAATTTGGGCTACAGAGCAACAGTTACCGGTAAATAAAATGTTTGGGTTTTGACCATGCAAATAATCTTGGTCAGCATTAAGAAATTACAAACCAAACCAGATCAGGACCCTGGAAATAAATCCATTCTCTATATCCTGTAGGAATGTAATCCATTTTTTCCCTAGCATGTTCCAGGATAATACTGGGGTAAAAAATAATCATATTCTCAACATCATATATTTGTTCAAAGACATAAATGAATGCCATGTTTTGTAAAATTGTATCAATAAGAATAAAAAGAAAAAAGGAAAAAGATAGAGATACTAATATACAACAGAAAAAGTTAAACCCTTTAATTTCTTGTTAGACATAACAGATGCCTGAAGCTCGTGCTGTTGTGTTTAAGCAAAGCTGATTTGCGTGTCTGTAACTCAATATTATGTTGTAGATTAGTTTTGCAGTTTATCGTACATAATAAGCTTCTGAATTTAACCACATCTATTTGGAAGAGATGGGGGAAATATTCCTTTTTAGCACTTAGCAGTTTCAGTTTTCTCCAAAGCCTTTGGTGATGAATGCCAGCGTAGTCTTGCCTCAGACACACAAACCTCAGACTTTGCTGATGAACTTGTAAACTTTCCAAGATGTTTGGAGGCCACCTACAGAGAATCTGTGCTTGACTTTAAGCAGATAAACCTCAGGGTAGTATCACAGTGTGCAACAGAAACTCCAGCAGCTGAGAATTCTGTCCTTTACAAAAGCTATGGGACCAAGATTACACACAGAGGCATGGAAAAAGTGACATGGAAGCAGACAATTAAACAGACATAGGAACAGCAAAGAATTTCTGCTAAGTGTCATAGCATTCAGGGAATTGTGGCTGTGTTTACATGAAGATGAGTGAGGGATGAATAAGTAGGCCTGTAAACAATTACAGTTTACAGACTTACTTCCACATCCCTCCTTTCTGGTGGTATCATAGGAAATCTCTTGAGATTAACCTAAGGAAACATTGCATGTACACAGAGCCCAACTTTCTCTCCATTCCTGCCTCCCAGGTCAGCCTCACCACGAGCCTCCCCATGAGCTGGGGATTACAAGGCTACTTCTTCCCTCTGTCCCCGTGATCCCTGAGCCACCTCCTCCCCAGCTCTGTGGAAAGAGGCCGACCTCTGCTCTGCTTCAGGGAGAGCACTGATTTAACCAGCCTTTTCTCTAAGCTGGTGGTAGCAATCCCAGCCTGGCACAGCTCAGAGCTTCTGCTGGAAACCAGCTCTTTGATGTGGGAAAGCTCTATGGGGTATGAGGAGAGATTTGATAAGCTTTTACATATTTCTAAAACGTGGAGTAAGAGAACTAAGAGGACACAACAAGGCACTCAGGTCTTGCACAGCCCTCCCACCACGACCACTGAGAAGCTTTGTCTCTTACAGAGCCAATAATGTCAGCAGATCTGCCTGAGGAGTTGCTTTGTCCCCTGCAGCCTTCATCTGCCTCTGCAGTAGGCCTAATCAATAACCCTGCAAGAAGGAGAGAGAATTTAATGGGTTCAAAGGACTTTGCTCAGAACTCCTCTTTTTTGTACCAGCATCCCAGCTGAAAGTACCAGTACCTGACTATTTTGCTCATCATAGTTTTATAAGTTACAGTAGCCTGAGGCAGTTCTTCCCTCCTCCCTCCTCCTCAAATGGAATGAATTCAGCCACAGGGTTTTGCAGCATCTGATCAATATTTACTTAGCAAGACAATTTGAACAAGAACAAAAAAATTCTTTTTCATGCACTGGCCTCCTTTCTTTAAACTTGCCAAAATATCTGTCTTGGTCTGAAGCAAGATGTAAAGATTTTAATGAGGAAAGGAAAGTAATAGAATTGGAATTGATTCATTTTGAAATGTTCACAGTTATTCAGACTACAGCTCACACTGAATAGGGTTCATATTCAAAATACATGTTTTCCTTACCAAGCTCTAAAACCATTCACAAAGTGTTGAAAATTTATCTCCTGGAATACATATATTTAAATTCAACTGCTTTTTTTAGAAATTGCTTGTGGCAAAAAAATGTAATGGTAAACAGTTGCAATGAGTTATTAAAAAATTCTTTTTTTCATTTTTGTATTAGATCTCCTGTAGGCACAGGAGATCTAATACAAAGTCCTTCAAATACATTTCTGCTGGATGACACCAGTTAAAACAGTACAACCAAGTTTGCTGATGATACTGAGCTGTGTGGTGTGGTCAGTGTGCTGGAGGGAAGGGAGGCCATCCTGAGGGACCTGGTCAGGCTGGAGAGNTGCAGTACCTGAAGGGATTCTACAAGAGAGTGGAGGGAATATTTACAGGGGGGTGTAGTGGCTGGAAAAGGGGCAATGACTTTAAACTGAAAGAAGGGAACTTTAGATCAGATATTAGCAAGAGATTCTTTACTGTGGGCATGGTAAGGCATTGGAGCAGGTTGTCCAGAGAAGTTTTGGATGCCTCATC